>AWUE01018033.1:0-13177 GCA_001974825.2 Corchorus olitorius
ATTCCTTTGCTTAATGAAGTTGCAAGAGTGCCCAGGTACGCTTCTTTTCTTAAAGAACTATGCACTGCTAAAATAAAATTTTCTGAAAAATATGCCTGCATGAATGAAAATATATCTGCTGCTTATCAGAGAAAATTGCATCATAAAAGTGAAGATTTAGGATCCTTTTCTATTCCTTGCAAAATTGGAAAAGAAAAGATAGAAAGAGCTATGTGTGAATTTGGATCTTCAATTAATATTTTGCCTTTTTCTATCTACTCCCAATTGAAAATAGAACATATGACTAAAACTGATCTTATTGTGCAATTAGCTGACAGAACTAACATTAAACCTGAAGGTTTAGTTGAGAATGTTTTAGTGCGGATAGGAGACTTTGTTTTTCCTGCAGATTTCTATGTCCTGAAAACGAGTGAAGATGATCTTCATCTACCGCACCTGCCGTTGCTGCTAGGGAGACCGTTCCTTTCAACAGCCAGCGCAAATTTTGACATGAAAGATGGAAAACTCAGCATGAAATTTGATGGTGAAGCCATTGAATTCGACATAAGTGAAGCAATGAAAACTCCTGCCGAAATCCATTCCATCTGTGCAATCGATGCAATTGAAGCCTGCTCTGAAAAAGTTCAATCACTCCAATGTGAAGATGAGCTTGAACTAGTTCTTGCAAAAAGCCTAGACGAAGAAGAAATCAAAGAAGCAGAAATCCTGACGCCAGAAGATGTAGCTGCAACCATCAGAGAACTAGAAACATCACTTGCTATCGAAGAAAAAGCATCAGTTTCCTACATCAGTTTGGAGCCAACGCCAACACCCCTGCCATCCATCATTCAACCACCTGAAGTCAAGCTCAAACAACTACCTGAAGGCCTAAAATACGCTTTCTTGGAGACAAAGAGACTCTACCCGTTGTTATTTCAAGTAAATTGAATAATTTACAAGAAGAACAACTCATCAGAGTTTTGAAAGAATACAAGGAAGCCATCGGATGGACTGTTGCTGATATCAAGGGAATAAGTCCTACTGTATGCATGCATAGGATTCGACTTGAAGATGACGCAGTACCTGTTCGACAGCCACAAAGAAGACTCAACCCCAACCTAGCTGAAGTCGTCAAGGAAGAAGTGCTCAAATTACTTGGAGCCGGTCTCATTTATGCTATATCAGATAGTAAATGGGTCAGCCCTGTTCAAGTAGTACCTAAGAAATCTGGATTCACCATCGTGGAAAACAAAGATGGAGAGCTAGTTCCTCAAAGACTGCAAAATGGATGGAGAGTATGCATCGACTACAGAAAGCTGAACTCTGCTACAAGGAAGGACCACTTCCCATTGCCATTCATCGACCAGATGCTGGAAAGGTTAGCCTGCAAAGCCTACTATTGTTTTCTGGATGGATATTCCGGATACTTCCAGATTCCAATAGCACCTGAAGACCAAGAGAAGACCACCTTTACATGCCCATTCGGTACGTATGTCTATAAAACACAGCATCCAACAGTTTCAAAGCTTGTTGCTTCACTTTTTTTCCACCAAGCATCAATTTGTTAACTTCAGCACTAAAGTTCTCTTTAATATGTCTATAACAATAGGCATGGCAACACTGGCCATAAACCTGGCCCACACTTCTAATAATATTCTGGTTCCTATCAGAAATTATAGTTACTTCCACATGTTCTGTCACATTTCCCTTTAAATTCTCTAAAAACCACGACCAGTCCTCAAACAGAGCTAACTATTGCATAAGCAAGAGGAAAGAGTTTATTATCTGCATCAAGTGACGATGCAGATAATAAAGTCCCTTTATAAGGTCCACTCAAATGAGAACCATCAATAAAAACTATACCTCGACACCCTTGTAAAAACCCAACTATTGAACAGCCATAAGCAACAAAGAGTTGCTTGAAATGATTACCTGAGAAATAAATCAGTCTAATAAGTTAGTTGTAAAGAATAAAGATAAGTAATAAAAAATAATTTAATATGATTACCTGAATCATAAGTTAACTCCACCACATTTTGCGGATCTGCAGCCTTTATTTGATTACATAACCACGGAATCAATTTGTACGAGTCCTTAGGTTTCCCATGTAGGAGTTTCATTGATTGCTCCTTACATAACCATGCTTGATGGTAAGTCATTTGAAAACCGCATTCAGCTTCAAATGCAGTTCTAATTTGATGTGGTGTTGTGTCAGGTTGCAAGTTCAACTTCTCTGAAACTATAGAAGCTGCCAATTTCGACTTTGACTCAGGTCTGCTTTCAATTGCATCTTGAGCCGAGTGGGTGTGAACATTATTAAATGTTCCAATAACCATAAAATCAGTTGAGCGCATCTTGTTGGCTGTCAAATGTCGAGGACAACCTTCTGCTTTACAATCCACACTAATAAACTCCTTTGTGTTCTTTCGATATCTATACCCAAATCCATTCGCAACACTGAATCGATAGAGAGCCAGCCTAAGAGCATGTGCATCTTTGAAACTTTGCTCGTTGCCAATGTTCTCTTCTTGCCAAACTTTACACATGAATTGACTTTTGCTAGCAGATGTACATTGCATAGCAATGGATGCATCCAAAGTGGATCGTAAATTAGGTGTCTTACCAGCACTTGTATTGACACCACTTCAATGAAAAAAATTCAAATTAGTAGAGAAATTCATATTTAGATATCAATATTAAGGTGGAATACAAAACCAAATGCAAAGTATTAATAAGTAACTTACCATTCAAGCTCTACAATATTTTGGGGTTGATCCTCAATTGAATTGAAAATATCTGGCATCTCTCTTTGAAACACATATAGTTGTGAAATGCGACCACTAAAATAAATCAAGTCCTTTAAGCAAGCATCACTAACCAAATCAATCAACTTAGTTTTGTCGAAATCCAGCGTATACTTGAATATTTTCCCCATTAGGCTCTTCCCTAATTTTCCCTCAACCTCTTGCACTAATTGTTGAAATGTTGTATTCTCATTCAACACAATACCAATCGTTGTCCCCCCAATATAGTCTATTGAGTTGTCATTGTTAACGACAAGTCTACCATCAATATGACAATAACAAAAGACCCTTTTATTTGAGATAGAATTGGTCATCTCCGTAAGCTAAAACATCAACAAAATTTTCCTAAAAAAAAAAAAAGAAGAAGAAAATTGCGGTTATTATGCATGTTTAAAACGAAAATCAACTTAATAGCTTGATAGTACACAAGCAAACGACCTTTAAACAAAATATACTTAACATAAATATAAAGTCTCTAAAAGTACTTGCTGCATCATATAATTAAATGGATATAACAATTAATTTATACCTTCCAATGGGCTTTTAGACTTCAATTCTTATGCAAGGACTAATCAAACTCATAATAGTCAGGCTATGTCATACTCAATTTGGCTGCCTGTATTTTGAGCCATTAATTCGCCCAAAGCATATTAATCATTTTAACTAATTCCACTCTACAGCATGAGATCATATGCAGGTATAATATATTCATAAATTGAATTAGCAAGTTGTTTCTTTTCTTCTTCAATTAATGATACCCTTCTTATATATATTAATTAATTATTATTTGCTGTCCTTGTAGCTAAGATCATCAACATCTAGGACGAATTTTCCTCTTAATTTCCTGTTTAAGATCAGCAAAGACTAACAGAAAAATCTATGTCAATCAGTGAATTATTTAAACACATAAAACTGTGTCAGAAACATCTAATTATTCAGATTTTAGCTTAGCTCGCTCTTCATTCTTTCAAACAGGGCAGAGAGGTTTTCAATTTCATGGCTTTTTCCAAGTTCCAGGCGTTCTATAATATAATAGCTAGAACTTTAGATATAATATAATAGCTAGAACTTATCAAGCAGAATTTGAAGACATTAACATATAGCATTTTGGTTTGAAGTATGTTTTAACTTAACAACATTAATATTGGACCATTAAATATTCATATATTAGAAAATGAAGGCAGAGTAAATTAAAGGAGTCAAACCTGACATTTGCCTGCATGCATATATAATCTTCCCACTTTCCCAGAGGTTCAAAATGCTCTGCTTCAATATAATTCCAACTTCCAAGATCTTTCTGTCTTAAGCACAACCTTAAAGAGTTTTGACATTAACTGAGCCCCTGAAACATAGCAATAGCAAAGCATCAGGACAAGGAAGAAAGACAGCAATTGTGAAGCTAAATATGAACTAAAAACTACCTGGTCTTATTCCAAACTTCTGGAACAACTAAATATATATCAAAATAAGGGCTATGAGTAATACTATTGTAAATTATATATATGTACCTTGTTCTCCCAAAATGGAAGAAAAAGAGAAGTCAATTATAATATTCTTTTTATTCTTTTCCCACACATTCTTGTTCATCAATTTGTACATATCAAATCTGTAACACTGCCTATGTGTTCTTATTGTGCCATTGAAAATCAGGTATATGAAGTTCAAGCAGAGCACAGTAACTTATCATTAGTTTTCCTCTCAATCCCAAGTCCCCTAATCTCAACCATACACAAAATTCGAAAATTACAAGAAGATTACTTCCATCAAGTCACGAGAAAAACAGTAAAATGGAGGAAAATGGCTGGTTCTAACTAGTAAGAAAAAGAAGAAGAAAAAGTGAAGTTTCATTCATGCTTCTAAAACAATGAACTATGAATTTGTACAACAGAGGAATAGTGAAAACTGTAAGAAAAGGAATGCATTTGCAATTGCATCGTTTTCAACTTTTCATGCCCATAACTCGGTGTTTAATTCATAGGTTTTGGTTGCTGAGCATATTTTAAAGGGATGGTAACTGTGGAAACACACGGAACAAAATCTTTTTTCATTTCCTCGAGGATATAACTACAACCTAATCTTTTGTCCATACTTGTTAAATTTCTTGTTGACAAAATTACAAGAACACATGATTAACCTGAACAAAAACTACATCAAATTTAACTTCTTCCCTTCCTAAACTTTAGCAACAAACAAACTTAACATTTAGCACAATTATTGAGCTAAACAAAAACATTAGATACAGACTTTTCTACTTCATTCAGCTAACATATTCATCACACTAGCCAAATCACAAGCTGCCCAGAAACAGAAAGTGGGTGAACTCCCAGTAAATGCTTACATAAGTGGTTGACCCATCTCTTGTTTTTGAAAACCCAAGACTCAGAAATGCTTACATAGCTTTAAAAATTAAACGAATGGGATGCCAATACTAAAACATATTTAAAATGATCATGATTAATTGGATAAACTGAAATGAAAATTAAGATGGCAGCAAAGCAATTAACTATTTCAAGAAAATATTATACTATATTGGCTCAAAATTCTAAGCCAAGAAACTGAAATTTTGAACTGATTTTAATACCCAAGAACAAAAACAACATTCCCAAATAAAGGTAATTGAAAATATAAAGTATTCCGGTAGAAGTAATCAACGAAGAAGCCTAAAACAATAAAATTAAAGTATAAGCATTGTTAAGGGGCAAACCTATTAGACAAAAGACCAAGTTTGTTGAACCCGTCTTCAATGGATGATTTTTCTTCTCAAATCACTCAAGCACGATCGATAGATGAATTTAGGGGAATTTTCAAGATTTTTGCTCTGTAACAGAGAAAAAAGAACGAGGGAAATTAGGGATTTGATAGTGGGAGGGAATCTGGCCAAAAAAAACGTGGAAGGGAAAGAAGTCAAGGCTAATATTTACAAAGGTTAAAAAGGTAATTAAGGTACTTATTATTAATTTTGTTAAATAAGATTGAGCAAATAATAAATATTTATTTCCATTAGACCAATTACTAAATATTCTTGATAGACCGCCCTTTTTTGAAATTTTCCCTTGATTTTAACGTGGCCCCTTCAAGGAATACTTGCTACCTAAATAGAGCCCATCACAGACCCATCCGTGCAATACTCCCAAGTTCCTATTCACGGCTTAAATATATATATCAAATCAAAGTAATCATGAATATAATTAACTAAGTAGATAGATAATATCACATGAAATATTCTATAAATCAACTTCTAACATTAATACTAGCAAAATTAAAATTATTGTTAAATTATATTTCTCTTCATCATTTGTATCCTTATCAAATTATATTTTCTTATTAGTATATATAATAAGTTCTTGGTCATCATTATTAACCCACTTTCTTACACCTCCTCTCTCTAGCTTCGTGAGTTTTTTTTTTTTTTCCTCTCCTCTTCTCTCCTTCGTGAATTTGATTTGCGATAGCCTTTTTCCTTGATTTTGCTTTGTTCTTTTATGAGAATTTTGACGATCCGAAATCATATATGCTCTAAGTATATATGTAATTTTGAATTTCATCAATTATTCTATTATTTTTGGACACGTACATAACATGCAGTAGGGCTTAATTTAATCCTTTGTGAATTGCTTTGCGGTAGCTTTTTTCCTTGATTTTACTTTGTTCTTTTATGAGAATTTTGACAATCCGAAATCATATATGTTCTGAGTATATATATATAATTTTGAATTTCTTCAATTATTCTATTGTTTTTGGACATGTGCATACCATGCAGTAGGGTTTAATTTAAGTTTCATAGAGGGACACATGCATGATATTTAGGTATTGGTAATCTAATTTCTAATTCAAAAGGCTTGTAATTGTTTTTTATCCGGCATATTTTCTTTGTGATTACTAATATAATAATTACTACTGTTAATTATATAATTTCTTTGTGATTATTAATATAATAATTACTATTGTTAATTATTTTTCTAATTTTTGTTTCAGAAAATGCCTTCTCCTTTTGTTTATACCTCAATTTACAATTGAGGGTAAATTGGTCTTCATATGATTTATATCAAGATGAGTGGTCAAGATTTGATTTCAAATCCTGAAGAAACTTAATTTCTGCACCACCCTGATTCTAATTGAATTAGGAAAATCTTGTAATTAATTAATTAAGGCCGAAATTATTAAATAAATAATAATAATTTTCGAAATTATTATTATTATTATCCATATATGCCGCCCTGTACCTAGGAGAGTGGCAGAGGAAGTCAATCAGAAGCAGTTTCCTTTAATATTGTTGCCTGCTAGGGAGGCAAACAAGTAAAAAAGGAAAATTGCTTGTCACTTGACCATGAGATGAAAAATACCTCATGGACATACATAGCAAGGCACAAGTCGTCTCCCAGTCAGAGGAGAGGCCGCCCTCTGCCCTGCAGAGATAATCTAAGCCTACTGGTGAAATTTTGGTTAATTCCGAGATCGTTTGCAACTTTTACACTCTTTTCAGTTAAGGACATGTGGCTTTCTCACCCCGGTTTAAGCCATTTTCTTAATTAATTATTATTTTCATGATTTGAAGAGCTAAATATGGTTAAGTATGAATAATTTCGTGGCCTTGATGATCAGTGCTCAATTCATGATGTCAATTGGCCACTACTTAGTCAAATTAGCTAAATTCAGCATAAAAGAAGCAACGAAAGCCTGCTGCAATGTGATAGGCAGAAGGAAGAATTGTCATCAACCACCTAGGAGGCAGATTTCCATCTCCCAACCAAGCAATGTGGCGCCCTAGCACTTATTTTTCCCTCTCCCCATCAGTTGGAGGCAATCAGAAGAAGAAAGAAGCTTCACTGCACCTTCCTAGATGCTGACAACTGCATAGAAGGAGGATTTTGCCTTTCTCAGCAAGGCAAGCCCATTAATGCCAAAGCCCATGCCGGCCCCTATATAAAGGGAGGCCATTCTCAGGTTTTAGGCAGATATCACTCATCTCAAACCAGCTCCTGAAGCTACAAACTTGCTCCGCGCAAAAAACCAAGCTCCGTGCTTATTTTCTCTCTGGCTCTGCGCCACTTTCAACCTGTTCATCACAAGTTCTTACTTGTTCATCAAATTTTCCTTGTTTAGATCTTGTCTCAGGACAATCAAACACTCTTTTAGTGTTTTTCTCTTGTTTCAATCTTGTCTCCGGACATAAAAACACTGTACACGTGTTCTTCATTCAGAAATAACAAATCAATTGTTATTTTTTTTTCAATTTCAATTGCAATCAAAGCAGATCTCCAAGATCTGATCCAAAAAGGAGGAAGGCCCATAGATGGAAGCAAGTTCGTGTGGATCCAATGATTTAAATGCTCCGGTGTGACTTTGATCTAGTCCCCACAAATCGCTCTGATCTTTCAATCTGCTGCTCCGCGCACCAGATCTAGTTTTTTTACAACCTCTTTGTCAATTTCAGCAAATTGACTGGCACGCACCCACGCTGTCATAAAGATTTCTCCGCGAAAACTCTAGCAAGAGATTTTTGGCGCAACACCTTTTTAATTATAAACTTTATCATAAATTATTCATATAACTGATTTAGTATTTATTCATATAATAAAACTTCATATAATGAAGTTTAGCAAATTTAATCATAATAGTTAAAATCTTAACAATAATATAAATTTTATTGAATAAATTGATAATTTATAATGGTTAAAAATATAACAATGTGGATTTTATTTTAAAAAATAGTTTATAATATTCGGGTTACGGGTTTATCGGGTCTGGATAAGACGGGTTCAAGTCTACTTCCTCTTGTCAAATCGGGTTCGGTCAGGTTGGGGGTTATCGAGTTTGGATCGGGTTTTGACAGCTCTATTTATAATTAATTTCAATTATTATTTTAATTCTCTTTTAATTTAACACGATAGGTCACGTGCGTGGAAATGAAGACTAGTTGCTTGAAATCGATAATGTTATAACTTATATTCTTAATTTTTTTTTGAAACTTAATTAATTTTTTTTTAACATTATATCATCAATACGCGATGGTAATTGATTATTTAGCCCAAACCACTTTTGTCTTAACAAAAAGTAAAAGGGCCTATTTAAGTCTTTTGAAAAAAAAAAGATAAAGAGGCAAAAGAGTATTAAGCCTTACTTTATGAGATAGTAAGAGTAATAAATTTTAATTAGTAATTAATTAATATATTCATGAATCTTGTAACATTTCTTGTAAAGTTTTCTTTTTTAGCCGAATTGCTTGTAAAGTTTTAAAATTATAGTGAGAATAAGATATCAACAAGTAAAAAAAAAAAAAACTACTAGTAGTTATCAACAAGAGAGTTTATTACATAGAGGTGGACATGATTCCGACCAATGTTGATATATTGTAGATTTTGACTTTTCATTGTCTAAAAATTCTTGTTTAAGTGTAAGCTTTGAGTTCATACAACAAAACTGAAAACTCAACTTCAAAATTTGAACGTTTGATTTGAAAATTGAAATGGTGTTTGATTTATACTAATATTTTTGAGCCAAACTCAAAACATTAACAATACTGCATCATCAACACTACATCATTACTGCATCATCAACACTACATCATTACTGCATCATATTTACTAATTGAATTTGGACTTCATCTTTGGGATTGAGAACTCCTAATTGCGCTTAAGATCATCAAATTTTAGCTTAATAGGTTCGGGCTTGGCTATACGAGCCTGATCAGCCAACGTGAACCTAAAATCAGTAGTTTCCCCAAATAGCTCCAAATGTGTTCCAAATCTTCATTTTTGTTAATCCAACCCTGTAAAAGACCTTTAAGAGCAAAGATGAACTATTCTAGGGAAAATATCTATGATCAGTCACAAAAACAAGGCAAAATGGCATAGATAATAAGCATAAATTGATGACTTATCAGTGTGATTTTGGTTATCCCTTGAATCTCGCAAGGACATTGAGTCTTTTTCACAATGACTACTTTACCCTTTTGTCTCTGTTGGAAGAATCAGCAGTGGAATCAACGTCGGAGGACCGTCGATCATCACGTCCCAACCTCCCTTTTTCCTACATCGCCACCGAGACTGTTTTATTGAGACCAAAATACTCGGACTGCCAGAATAGAGTTGCCTCCTATCGATAACTCGACTCTAATCCAATTCCTAAACTGTTGCACAATTGAACCAGTCTCCCTTTTCATGGTTTAAGCATCGTCACATTCGCATTTGTGGTGTGACAGACAGCCGCACGCAAAGCAAAAATCGGGAAGCCTCTCGTATCGGAGCATGACTAGCGTATGACCAACCCTTGGAAGATTGATCTTAGTTACCTGTTTCAACGGGTTGTTGACATTCACCATAATACGCACTCGCAATGACTTTCCCCAAACAACCTTCTCACCATATAAATCCACCTCTTTCCACGATCCCAATACCCCCTGCAATAGCCATAGCCACCTCTTCATTCATAAACGTCATTGGAAGCCCATGTATTTGAACCCAAAAAGAGCGCACCAGTCGAAATCAATAGACTCCAGCAGCAACATACGATCAAAATCTTTAAGAACCATGAAGGCCTATTTAAGCTCCATGGTTGTTGGAGTAGGATACAGTCCTTTTCCCCCAATCTGTTAAACTAGAATAAAAACAGTTTGTCCCCGACCTCTGTTACCTGTAGGTCGCCAACAAGTTTCCAGACCTTATAAAAAATTGACCTCAAGATGTCTACCTTAATAACCTTCCTAGTCAGAATCTTTCCAGTAAGACAAAACTCTGATTCTATCACTGTTTCATCAATCATTGCTTATTAATCTGAACAACATTATTCTCCTCGTCTGTCAGAGACAGTTTCACCCACATACTCTGAAGATCATCCACCATAATAAAAGAACAAAGCTTTTCAAGTAAGACAAAACGCAAGAAAAGAAAAAGAAGAAGAAAGAAACTTGTACTATGACAAGATGCTATCACTAGAAAATCTCTAAGAGTCATTTTTCTTTGGATTAAATAAAATATGGGGCATTTGTCGTGACATGGTATTAGTGGTCGTAGAGGTGTTACCCTAAACAAGATAATTGGGTGCTAAGTTTTTTTTTTTAGAACATGTACCATCACTTTACTTTATGGGCTTAAATGCCATTTTAGCCCTCTACCTTTTTCAAAAGACCCAAATAAAATAGCTTTTTTTTACGAACAAATAAATCCCTTACCTATTGAATTTGACCCAAATCGACCCTTTATGGATGAAATTCTCAACGAAACTATTAAGTGTCTGACGTGGATTTTCCACGTCAGATAATGTGGGTCCCACATGCAAAATACAAGGGAGAAAAACAACTCTTTTGGCCCTCTACCTTTTCAAAATGACTAAATAAGTCATTAACCTATTTTAGAATGACCAAATAAGCCAACTTTTTTTCAAAATTTTACATGTGGGGCCTACATGCCTGACATGGAAAAGCAATACCAGACACTTAATGGTTTCATTAAAGTTTCGTCCAAAACGGGATAACGTGGGTCAAATTCAAAAGGTAGAGAAAGTATTTTTCCCTTTTTTTTCGGTACCCCATCTGGTATCCAAAACTTTGCTCTGACGAACAAGCCGCTGGCTAAATAATCAATTCAGGATATAACGTTTATCGCTGCGTGCGATTAAGGATATAACGTTACAATAAAAATTAATTAAGGATATAACGTTTTCGATCTCGAGCAATTAAGGATAAAATCAAACATTGCTCCGTAAACTGATTACGTGGCATCCACGTGGCTGCCACGTAGATGATACATGTATTTTTTAAAAAGTCCTCATGAACTCAAGTGCTACTCAAAAATTGGGTAGAACAGGGCAAGCAATGGTCGTATCCCAAGAGGAATGTTATTAATGCAAGGGTCTCACTACACACTAAGTAAACGGACTAGTAGCACTATTATAAGAAAGCAAATAATAATTATCACTAAGAAAGCAATAAAGAGCAATTCGGCAATAAGGAAATATCAATATAACTAAATGTACTTCTTATCTATTCCATTAATGTAAGAAAACTATCATTTTCTATAGGTCTTCAACTCCAAATATATCAATTTCATACATTTACACCTTGGCATGATATCATATTACAACCCTTCACAAACGGCAACGCACAACTTGTCACTGGAAAGATTGTTGTGGTAGCGAATGGTCATGCACCAACTCCTCGTTCTTTACCTAGTGTAGGGTCTTGCCCAGTTATCAACATCGCATCTCCCTTCTATTTTATACAGATTTGCCAGAATGCTACCCTCCATATAGGTAGAAGAGGCACACATCGAACTTATCCAAGCGATTAACTAAAAACATACCTACCCTAGATCTATGTGAAGTCGTGGCCCATTGAAAGATAAGCATGGAATAACAGTAAACCATATGCCTTGGCCACTCAATCCTACACTAACAGCTACACTCATCAAAAAACATGTTGCATAATCATTATATAGAAATCGGCAATAGCTACTATCCATATGCAATCAATGGTGCACAACATCAATCACACATAAACAATAACATAAGATGAAGTATAAAGAATTATATTTGAATGTATAATGCATAAAATTGAGTTAAGAACGTCTCGCCATAGAAACATGAACAGAAATCTACATTAGGAATAGATAAGAAGTATTAGGCGACTACTCACTCATGATGTTGAGTGAAATTACCATTGTTCTAAGAGAGGGGCGGCTAAGAAGAGAAAAACACATAAACAATATGATAATGTAAGGTGCTAATAAGAAGTGGACGGCTAGTGTTATTAGAATACAAGGTATTTATAGGCAAATACTAGGATTAAGGTTAACTAAGTTGCACATCTTGGGCTTGGATATAGAGTGTAGCTGGCCATCAACTTCATTGTGTCATACAGTGGCATAGCCAAAGATTTACTTAAGTGGAGTCAAAAATTTGTAATACATTCTTTTTACTAATCAAATAAAAGTTATTTATATGTAAACTTAACAATTCTACATTTATATATATATATAAGAGAGAGAGAGAGAGAGAGAGAAGAGATGAGTGAAATTACCATTGTTCTAAGAGAGGGGCGGCTAAGAAGAGAAAAACACATAAACAATATGCTAATGTAAGGTGCTAATAAGAAGTGGACGGCTAGTGTTATTAGAATACAAGGTATTTATAGGCAAATACTAGGATTAAGGTTAACTAAGTTGCACATCTTGGGCTTGGATATAGAGTGTGGCTGGCCATCAACTTCATTGTGTCATACAGTGGCATAGCCAAAGATTTACTTAAGTGGAGTCAAAAATTTGTAATACATTCTTTTTACTAATCAGATAAAAGTTATTTATATGTAAACTTAACAATTCTACGTTTATATATATATAAGAGAGAGAGAGAGAGAGAGAGAGAGAGAGAGAGAGAGAGAGAGAGAGAGAGAGAGAGAG
>AWUE01018034.1:0-54162 GCA_001974825.2 Corchorus olitorius
GAGAGAGAGAGAGGATAACTTTATACATAACCTTCAACAACCTTAAACAATACTAGAGTGGTCATAATTAAAATGAAAATAGTAAGATAAAATATAAATATAATTTTAAAATATGGTTTAGATGTGAAAGTATCCAAAAATTATTAGTGAGGTCAATACTATAAAACTTTCATTTTAATGGGGTCAATACAATAAATCTTTCATTTTAGTGGGGTCAATTAGTAATTTTTTCTATTTTTTTCTATATATTACAAAGGGGTCTCATATTTGAGTGGGGTCAATTGACCCCACTCCTTAACATATGGCTACGCCACTGGTGTTATATGTATACACACATCAAACATATGTATGCACATATGTCTTGGGCGACTCTTTGGGTTTCATCATCTTCTCAAGCTAACTCCTTGGGCTTCATGGATAACAAGTCAAGTTTCCATTGATGAAGGTCTCGATCATTGCTTCTTATGTACACACATATGAGACATATGTGTCCACATATCCAGTTGCCTTTGGCGTTTCCATGCCTTGAGTGTTCTTTTTGATGTCTCGAATCCAAGTATGATCAAAATAGCTCCATTTTAGACCATAATGCAACTTTCTCTCCAGATGGGTCTACAAGTGCAAAATGCCATATTAAAGGGTAAAGTAGCATATAAATCATATCAAATTCATGCATAATAGAGTCAAAATACAAGTACTAATTTAGGTTCATCACGCCGCCATAGGCTAAAAGCACCGAAACCCAGCATTAATTTTTTGGCTTATCCGTATGTAACAGTCCAAGATCCCACATGGAGAGGATGTGGTGATCTATTGTGGTTTATATATAGAGATTCAACCCAAACTTTTGAGGCGTCTTTTGGGAAATGGCAAATTGATGAGGCCTTTCGGCAAAACGACCAATACCTTGCAGGTTGGTCCAGGTCTTTACACCGTAGACCTTAGATTTAAGTCTCAAGTCTTACATTTTTTTGGTTTAGTTAAGGATAGATCTCTTTAATTTGCAAATGATTCCTTACGAGTAAAGAATGTGAAAAGTTAAAATTCTCCGAACATAATACTCTTTTAGATGATCAAATTTTGTCAATTCTTATATTTCACTTCTCCCATAATGTTAACTCTTTAATCTAACAAAGAAAAAAGGAAGCATTAACTCTGTTGCTTTTTTGCTTATCCTTAATTGCTCAAAATCAATAACATTAAATCCTCAATTGCTTGAAATCGATAATGTTATACCCTTAATTGCTTGTATTATAACTTTATATCCTTAATTGTGCGCGACAGTAAACGTTATATCCTGAACTGATTTTTTATTTTTTAATATTTTATAATTATACTTGTTCATCTACGTGATAACCATGTGGATGTCATGTAATTAGTTAACATAGCAATGTTTGATTTTATCCTTAATTGCTTGAAATCAATAACGCTATAACTTATATTCTTAATTTTTTTTTGAAACTTAATTATTTGTCTTAACAAAATGTAAAAGGGCTTATTTAAGTCTTTTGAAAAAAAAATAAAAAGATAAAGAGGCAAAAGAGTATTTAAGCCTTACTTTATGAGATAGGAAGAGTAATAAATTTCAATTAGTAATTAATTAATATATTCATGAATCTTGTAACATTTCTTGTAAAGTTTTCTTTTTTAGCCGAATTGCTTGTAAAGTTTTAAAATTATAGTGAGAATAAGATAGTAATTATCAACAAGTACAAAAAAAGATACTACTAGTAATTATCAACAAGAGAGTTTATTACATAGAGGTGGACATGATTCCGACCAATGTTGATACATTGTAGATTGACTTTTTTATTGTCTAAAAATTCTAGTTTAAGTGTAAGCTTTGAGTTCATACAACAAAACTGAAAACTCAACTTCAAAATTTGAACGTTTGATTTGAAAATTGAAATGGTGTTTGATTTATAATATTTTTGAGCCAAACTCAAAACATTAGCTTGGAGCGGAGGCCAACCTGGGGCTCAACAATCCCCAACCATCAGCCTTCTAAAATAACTGCCTCTCCAGTTGAGCCAGCCCAGCCAACTCACCTCCAACTTTTTTTTTAATTAAAAAAAAAAGGTATACGAAAAGTAACGAAAGCTGGCTTGGTCTTTTTTGCAACTGAGTCTGAGATATATGAACGCGAGCAGAGCCACTCGCTCGAGTTAGTTTGCCTTCTTCCTCAACCAGCCGAGCCAGAAACACAAGAAAATAAGTAAATTAAAAAAACACGAAAAAGAAAGGGTTAAGATTTCGGCGTCCGCGGCTCTGTAAAGTAAAAGCTGATTTGAATTTTTTTTTGTTCTACTTCTATTTTTTGTTTTCTCTCTCTTTGGTTTCATCGGCTTAGATCCAAGCTTAGATCTAGCGCCGATCTCTTTTCTTTCCCTCCATTTCTTCTCCCTTTCTCTGTTTCTCTCTGCCCTTAAAGCTTCTTTCTTCTTTTGCTTCTTTTACCTCTGGGTTTAATTTGTGCAATTCAAAGCATAGAACAAATTGAAGAAGAATTACAAGTTTAGAACCCAGATTTTACTGATCCCAGGTTAGTCACTTACCCAAACTTTTTTTTCTTCTTTCAAAACAAACAATACCCATTGTTTAAAACTCCCTCTAATCTTTTCTTTTGTTTGCTTTTCAGGGTTTTTATTGTTAGCTTTGGAAGTTAAATGAAGCTGGAGTGTCAGCTCTGTCTATGACTTTTTGGGGGTAAAAAGACTCTTTTCTTTTTCTGTTTTGTGGATGAGTGAATAATTTTCGTTTTCTTAGCTGCAATTGTTAATGTTTTTGAGGCTTACTTTTTGTAAAACAGGAAGAATTAGTGGGAAAGCTAGAAAGTAAATGGAGTGGAGTGTAAACAATGCCTTCAAGAATTACAAAGGTAAATTCTCATCCCTATATATATGTATGTGTATATATATGATGTTAGAATCATTTACATGGGCATTATAGCTTCACGTCGATCAAACTTCCTTGTATGATTTAGGATGATCTGTTACACTATTCATGCTAGAGCTCATAGCTTTGTCCTTGTGGTTTGGTTATGTTATTGGCTCAGAATGTGCCATTTGTTTAATTATTCTTCGAACTAAGTTTATGAAATGGAGTTCATATTAACTGCAATTAGTTTGTATATAACTACTGAATCTTAATGGTCTATGACTGTTACATCCGTATGGGAACCATATCAGTACTTTGGTGGGCACATATAATAGATGGTTTTGAATATATCTACATGGCATGAACCGTGCAAACTGATTCTCGATTATTATATAGTTTAATCTAGTCGTTGCGGTGAGGTTTACAGGGATATAAGAAATGGTGCATATTATTCAATATTTAAGAGTGTTAAATTCCTTACTCGTAAATAAGAGGAGGAATACAATTTTTAAGTTACTGAAAAGACTTTTGCATTTTGAGCTGCAGTTTGCTTGCACTTTTTTAAATTTCATAGCTTTTAATTTGCTACTGGTTTATTTCACCTTGTAAGTCTTGAGATTATTGAATGCTTTAGTATGCTTTTTTTATGAATCAGTAATGTTTTTTGTTGCTCTACTAGCAGATATGGAACCTAAGACCATGATGGATATCATACCAAATATTGATCCAATAGATATTGGACTGGGTTCTTCAGAAAAGGGAAATGTTCTTCAATCAGCAAAACCCAGGAAAAAGACAATGACATCAGTTTACCTCAAGTACTTTGAAACAGCTCCTGATGGCAAAACTAGGAGGTGCAAGTTTTGTGGGCAGAGCTATTCTATTGCAACTGCAACAGGTAGGTCCAGGGGACTTGCTTCAGTTTGTCCTTTACCTTTCTGTGCTCTTATTGAATGATCCATTAGCATATATTGTCGATATTTATAACAATGTGATTGTGAGGAGCTTTAGTTCTTTTTGTAATAAAAACTTTGGCTTTTCACCATGTTTGAGTCAATGGGTGTAGCATTTTGTAAAGCTTATGACATGTTTAACCATAAAAAAAGGTCCCCCTTCAGTTTAATTATCCCATCCATCTGATGACCCTCCCTTAATTTTGAAGGCAACTTGGGAAGGCACCTTAGTAATCGGCATCCTGGATATGATAAGTCAGGGGATGCTGTCACTACTCCAGCACTACAGGCCACCCCCACCACTGTGATCAAGAAACCTCAACCACAAGGAAGGGCGCCTCAGGCTCAGGTTGATTATGATCATCTGAACTGGTTGCTAATTAAATGGCTCATCTTAGCTTCTCTTCCTCCTTCGACCTTAGAGGAAAAGTGGTTAGCGAACTCCTTTAAATTTTTAAATCCATCAATACAACTATGGCCTGGTGAGAAGTATAAAGCAGTGTTTCGTGAAGTTTTCAGGAGCATGAGAGAAGATGTAAGAGTATCTTTAGAACAGGTTTCTTCCAAGGTTTCCATCACTCTTGATTTTTGGACTTCCTATGAACAAATCTATTATATGAGCGTCACATGTCAATGGATTGATGAAAATTGGTCCTTCCAGAAGGTGCTTCTTGATATATGCCAGGTACCTTACCCTTGTACAGGTTCTGAAATATATAACTCGTTGGTAAAGGTTCTTAAGATGTACAATATAGAGAATAAAGTCCTTGCGTGCACCCATGATAACAGTCAGAATGCTATTCATGCTTGCCATACTTTAAAGGAGGACTTGGATGGTCAGAAAGTGGGGCCCTTCTGCTATATTCCTTGTGCTGCACGTACTTTGAGTTTGATTATAGATGATGCATTAAGAACAACAAAACCTGTTATTGCCAAGGTCAGAGAATTTGTACAAGAGTTAAATGCATCCTTAGATATGTCAGAGGATTTCATTCAATTAACAACAGCTTACCAAGAAGGTAGTTGGCAATTTCCACTTGATGCTTCTGCAAGGTGGAGTGGCAATTACCAAATGCTTGATCTTGTACGCAAGGTAATTGTCTCTTTCTTATGAGAACTCATTATTAGATAAGAAAAGTGGTTACGTTTTTTTCTTGCCATCGAGATATTCGTTCAGTGACTAATGATAAAATTCAATTTAAATGTTTTTTTATGTTGAAGCAGGCTGGGAAGTCAATGGATGCTGTTGTCAGAAAGAATGAGGAAATGATGGGTAGTAGGATGTTGTTGAATGCTGCTGAGAAGAATGTTGTTAATATTGTTCACAATTACTTGGAGCCCTTCTACAAAGTCATCAGTGAGATATGTGTAAACGACCCAACTACTATTGGGATGCTTATTGTCTACATGGATCACATTTCTGATACAATTTCAACACGGCAACCACCAGACTGGCTAAAGAGTGCTGCCGAAGACATGGCCAAGAAGCTCAGAAGTTACAACAACCAGGTCTGCAACATATTCATCTACATGACTGCCATTCTTGATCCCCGAATTAAATGCGAACTCATCCCTGAGAGTCTCAACTTGGAAAATTATCTTGAGGAAGCAAGAGCTCATTTCATGAGAAACTATTATACCTGCCATTTCCCATCCATGACAAGTGGATACTCTGCTCAGGATATTGAAGATGGAGGAAGTGTTTCTTTTGCAGAAGAAATTGCTCGAAAGAAACGAAGAGCAAGCATGAGTAATGCAACTGATGAACTAACTCAGTATCTTTCAGAGTCCCCTGCTCCTACGAAAACAGATGTCTTGGAGTGGTGGAAGGTTAATAGTACACGCTACCCTCGGCTGTCTGCTATGGCTAGGGACTTCTTGGCTGTCCAAGCAACTTCAGTGAAACCTGAGGAGCTATTTTGCAGTAAAGGTGATGAGATCGATAAACAGCGTTTTTGTATGCCACATGATAGCACCCAAGCTATCCTTTGTATCAAATCATGGACTCAGGGAGGTCTCAAGTTAAAGTACAAATCCACTGAGATAGACTATGAGAGGTTGATGGAAATGGCAGTTGCTGCTGCTTCAGATAATAACTCAGCTGGTTTTGATAAGAAACAAAAGTGAAGAGAAGGAGAATCTGCAGATAATTAAGTTATGGTGATTTGACTTCTACCAGCACTGTAGATGACTGACTGGTATGTTTGTAATCTAGCTTCTATGTCAAGAGGAAATTAGATTTTATATTTCTTTCGCATTGTTGTATGTATTTATATGAAAATTATGTATTGTACAGTTCAGACTTTGAGAAATGCTAACCTCAGAACGACAGAAATTTATTTGATGATTTAGTATGTCTGTTAGACTGTTACTGTTAATTAAAATTTCTGCTCGTTGGGATGCTTATTGAACCTCAGGCTGTAACTCTATTTGCTAATAATCAAGTGGAAATCAAGGATTGACAATGTAATAATGTTGAAGCTGTGGATTCATCCTTTGTTTATTTGGGTCAAGGGAAATAGATAAAGAATGATAATGAGGTCAGCAAAAAGACCCCTCTGAAGTCATTTGGAGAATAAAATTGTACCAACTCAGAGGACATATCCTTGAGAAAGATACCAGCCTATACATACATATATATATATTGTCTCATGCTTTACAAATATGTCAATATTAGTATATCCTAGCAGAAACATGTAAGAAACAGACAAGTACTGCAAAGAGAAGAATGAGAAAAGCAAATACAGTAGGTATTATGTCAGTATCCATCTTATTTTCATTAGGAACAACATTGGAAATGCTTGAATGCAGCCCATCCTTGTCATGAGATCTCCTATTTGAATCACTTGATTGAATTGGCTTTGCCAGGAACACTTCAGATGACGAAACTTGTTGTTTCTCTCCGGCCAATGTTGATTGAGGTTGCAGGCCTGACTTCGTTCCTGATCTGTTGTTCCCGGTGACCAAAGTGACAATGTCCTTGTCATCAAATACTCCCTCAACAAATTTGATTAAAACTTGATTTGCTGGTGGAACCGTTTCCACTGCATCATTGAAAGACACTCTTCTCACTTTGGGTATCTCCACAGTTTCAGAAAAATCTGGCTGGACCGGTCCCTTTATCTTTTCGGATATACCATGAAGTTTAGTGTTCAGCAGTAGTGTCTTAGAAGGCAGCATTGAAGTAGAATCTGTGCACATGATACCAATTCTTTCCAAAGGACTTCCTATGAAGAACTTATCTGGTGACAAAACAACACTAGAACCATCCATGCTGCTGCTCCGACTCGTGCTATGATCAATGCCAGAATCCTTGCTTATGCTACTGTCCATATCTTCACTCTCAGGTGATGAGGTGAATGAAGACCAAGAGCTGCTCATGTCAGGGTCTTGACTAGTTACCTTGCAAGGTTTGTGATCTGAAGTCTTGTGAATTTCCTTTTGCAAGAGCTTTCTTGATGAATTCTGATGATCTCTGATTTCAGCCCTCAGGCAAGCATTGAGCCACCGTTGGTACACCAGTTCCTCAACCATGTCAAATCTGCTCTTTTGCAGTCTCTCAACTTCTTTTGAGAGGTCTCCATTGGCATGTCTCAGTTCACTAATCTTAGCAATAGTCTTACTCTGCAGCAGCACCAGGTAAGAATCAAACTTTCAGATTCAAGAAGTGTGGCACTACTAGAATTAATATTCTGTTATGGTATTATGAACCCTAAAGTGCATTGAAATTCGACAAATAGACTCGATGGGGATTATGAAAATGTAACTTTTAGGTAGCAAGAATTCATAGAAGGAAAATGAAAGAATTATTTATTTACCTGTGTCATGTCAGCAAGGGCAGAGATTTTGTCATAAGCAGCAAATAGCTTAACTGACAATTCCCTTCTTTCCAACTCAAGTTCTTTGTTTACCCTTTTCATCTTAATAGCTTCCAATTCAATACTTTTAACTGCTCCAATCTTCTTCTTAACCATAGCTTCTCGAGCAGAGCTTTCATCGGCTCTAAATCCAGACAATTGCTCCTCAAGCACCACTATCTGCCCCTTTATCTGCCTTGTATTACCATTTTTCATCTGCATTTCCTTTACCATCTTCTTTTCCATCTCTAGCTGCTTCATGGCCAAGTTACCCTGCCTTATAATTTCTTGGGAACCCTTTATCTCAGCCTTAAGTGCATGAATTCTGAAATTGAGTTTGTCAATGTCTGCACTTTTCTCATCTAAATTCCTCTGCAAACAAGAAATGTAGGAAAGCTTTTCTTTTTGACTATATAACTCAAGCAGTTTCCCCTCAAGGGTCACTCTCCTCTTCTCCAATTCCTTGATGGAATTCTGAGAATTCTCAACCCTTTCACAATTTCCTTCCTCAGTCTCCTCCTCCATGTCAATCTGTTGGGAGCTTGAGAAATCTTTTGCTAAAAATCATGCAAATGCCAAAGAGTTAGCAAAACAAACTAACAATAAAATCCAAATGCAATGCTTTTAACTAACTGACCTGAAACTGAAAGCAAACTATTTTGCTTCTTAAACCGCTTGGTGTTGACTGGGGAAACAGTGAAAGCTGCTGCAACTGAAGCAACAACAAGAATACTGATCCGGAATATCATTTAGATTCTTCTAAACTTAATATATATATTATAGCAATTTATATACAACTGAAATATATATTCTGAGGGCAAAGAAAATCGGACACATTTGCCGGAATAGAGAGTGATAAATCTAAATCTAATCACCAAGAAGTGGCTCAACTTTGGTTCATGTACGTTAAAATTTAATGCCATTTTTGGAAGAACTTGAAAGTATCAGTAAAAAGTGTAGCATAAGAACAAGCCCCCCAAGATGACAAATCTTGTATCATTATCATTATGACAATTTAGTCTAGGAAGGAACCAAAACGCGATATAACACTTTTTGAACCCAAAAAAAACAAAAAAAACAAAAAAAGGATATAAAACTGCTTTCTAGGCTTCATGTCAAGAACCCAATCTCATATGACATGACCCAAATCTTACATTTTCTATAATCAACCATTTTCTCTACCCAAAAGAAAATTTTCACTTATATATGACTTTACATGACCCAGCAGCAGTTTTTTGGGCTTTTTCTTGTGACATGTCAAATACCAACCGCATTGGTAACCTATTCCTATTCTTCACCAAATGCTGACGAATCTCCGGTTAACGCCCCCTTTGATTTGAGTTGGCTTCTTTCACACGTTAACTCCGACATCAGCTTGAGCCACAGTATCAGGGAGGGGGAGGGTTCTGCTAGCCTGATCAACAATAATTACTTTATTTAATTAGGACATGCCCAACTTCATAAGTAGTATGACACACAAGTGAGGAGACTTACGGTTCCTTCATCAGCTTTTGCCTCATTTGCTTCAACCAATGTAACCCTTACACACGAAGTTGTGCTTTATCAAAAAAAAAATCAAGTCAACCCCTTTATATACAAAATTTCAATTTTAAAATTTGTATTTAAAAAAAATAATAATCATAACAACTATAGGAAAACAATTTCAGATTAAGATGATCTGGGATAGATGGAAATCTCACCTCGAGCGCCAAGGGAAGAGAGCAACTTTGGAGGCTATAGTAGCCAATTTCCCTGTACCATCCATTTTTAAATCAAAATGATATTTTTGAACAAAATGCAATATTACTATGTCGAAATCCGGATCTTCTTCCATGGTGAATGAAAAAGGCCCCTAAAGCAAAGACTAATTGCAAATAGGGTTTTGGATTTGCAGAAGAGTTTCTTTTCAACAATTTATAGGAGAATGACGACGATGTAAACAATCTTAATGGTTTAAACATTTTAAAAAATTAAGGAAAAAAAAAAGAACATTTACATGTGATTTACACATTAACCAATGGAATTTCAATTTTTACAACTGAAAAAAACATCATGTGCTTAAACGTTACTAGTTACCTAAACTTTCAAATACATATTTTGACTCAAATTCTCAGTTTCAAGTGATGTAACTGAGCGTTACTAATCACCTAAACTCCCACATATATTTTGACTCAGATTCTTAATATCACGTGACGTTCAAACGTTACGAAATATACATTTTAACTCTTAATAAAACAGTTTCTCAAGGAGACATTTGTTTCCATGTTTTACAAGATGTGCATAACATGACTGTGTGCTTTCCCAACCTTCTGTCCTCGAGTTTCATTTCTTACAAAGGTAAACTTTGAATTATTGAATCTATGAATATTAAAATTGCTAACCCCTCTTCAAGAAAATTCTATGACAAATTTGCTCGAAACAATTGGGAAACAATTGGGACCATCACATTTGCATAACCATTAACTAGCAATAAAATGCTTTCCCCAATTTATTTCTTTCCTTTATAGTGTCAATAGAAGGCAACGGAATGATAATAAGGAAAATGACATCATGATTCTCAGCTCGAGGAAAATTAGCAAGGATTTTTTGCATTTGACATCATGTTATATGTAATAAGCAATGCCACTTGCCCGTAAACTTTTCTTATTCAGAAATTATTAGATAGACCAGTTTCATCATGTCATCCATGGTCTCCACCAATAAATTTGTGACAAGTCATAATTTAGATACAAATTTAGCACTAATTTTAGCCCAAAGTTTAACCAAATGAGATTGGGTAAGTCCCTAAATTTAGTACATTAATTTGGTAGGGTTTTAGTAATTTGTAGGGAAAAATCTGACTTGTCACAACTTTATTGGTGAGGATCATGGATGACGTGGTGGAATCGATTTATATAATAACTTCTTCTTATTTGTAACTGTGTGCTAAACTTGGAATTAAATTCTTTCCTTAATTATTGTAGGATAACAAGTGGTAAAAGCAGGCGGGGCAAAAATATTTTCCACATGTAATATATACACGATAAAGTTTGAAATCAACTCTTCCATTGATCTGGCAAAAAAAAAAAAAAAACCTCTTCCATTAGGAGTTATTAATATAATAATAAAATTAATAACAATACCTAATAACAATAAGAACTGTAATAAATTGTCATCAAATCATATAAAGCTAATAGAATACTCCTATATAGAAGTCAGACTTCCTTCCATCCACCATACTTTGCCATGGAAGAGATGGTCCTTTATCATGTTGGGAAAAACAGTGAAGGCAGAAAACGGTTTATTGCTTAAAAGGCCCCTGAATTTATACAAAACAGTCAAATAAGTCGATGAACTCTAATTACAGCTAAATAAGCCCTTGAACTCTTTTAAAAGGCTAAATAAGCCCTTTTCTGACGGCTAAATACTGAAATAAGGACTAAACATTTCAAGATTTTCTCAAATAAGGATCAAAATGCACATTTTCAACAAATTCGAATAAATACTTGATATTTTTTTACAAATTGGATACAATTAAAGTTAATACTAGTGTGTGAGATATATATAAACTAAAAAGCACACGATAATTTTATATTATATTACGTTTAATGAATTTATTTTGATTAATAGGGTTTGATTTTTAATTAACATGATAATATAATTTTTCTATCAAATTTAACGTGTACGCATGAGAAGCATTGGTTTTCATTTAATGATTTCCTAATTTGTAAAAATTTGCTAAGCATGTGTTTTAATTTGTTGGAATTGTGTATTTTGATCCTTATTTGAGAAAATCTTGAAAGGTTTAGTCCTTATTTCAGCATTTATCTGTCTGAAAAGGGCTTATTTGGCCTTTTTAAAGAGTTTAGGGGCTTATTTGGCTGCAATTAGAGTTCAATGGCTTATTTAATCGTTTTGTGTAAGTTCAGGGGCCTTTTTGAGCAATAAACCGGCAGAAAACAGAGGATGGTGGCGATGAGGGTAAAGATGATGTTGAGCTTCGCGATAAGCCGCCACTCGTTCTTGATGTTTTCACGAAGTCTGGACAAACAATAGTAGCATTTGAATAGAGTTGATTGGGGTTTTTGTTCCAGTCTTTGCAAAAATAGTTAAACTCATCCCATATCATGCCCATAGCGTGATTGCATATTGCGGAAGGCGGATTACAACAAGCTGCCTGAAATAATTAAATTTTGACACAATCAAAATAATATTATACATATGATTAAAACACAACATTACAAATTACAAATTAAATAATATATTGATTGTAACCTTTCAAAAAACAAGATATTGATTGTAGCTAGACATTAATTTTACAGCAATTGGGGAGAGATGACTGTGGAAAATTTTGGAGGCATTGTGATTCTTGTATTGATAAGAAAATTTGGTACGAAATTGGGTCCGGATCAAACAATTCTTGCCTGATGAATTTAAAATCAAGGGCAGCCTCTACATAGTCTCTAAACAAGGTTGAGTATTTCCACCAATCGACTTAATTATAAGTACCCTTAGGAACGACTTCTGGTATTTCAAAGGGACTCCTTTCCTCGGTGTTGGTGACCAATATCAAAAGGAATCCTGCAAAGTACTATACATTAAGATTTTTTTTGGTAATAAATATAAATTAAGATTTAATATCCAACATATATAACGAATACGTCGAATAGCATACGGTAATTTTCAAGTTTGATAATGAGTAACTTATCAAATAGTCATCCGAGTTTTCTACTTTATGATGATTAGTTCTTTTACTTTTTTTATTCTACTCGATTTCACCCTACAACTTTATTTTTTTATAGAAAATAGCTCAGATAATTTTTATTCTATGCCATTTAATCCCTCATATATTTTTTAGGGAATAATTCATACATTTTATTTTATACAATTCTGTCATTTAACTTCATTTTTTTATCTTCTTAATTTTTTTTCTCTCTACATTAATACTTTTAACATCTGATTTAAAATGGCTTATTAGCCTTTTTACCCCTTGAACTATTGCATCAAGTTTGTTTTGCCCCCTAAACTTCAAATCATGACATTTTATCCTTTGAATTTCTAAATTCATGATATTTTACCCCATAAACTTCCCAAATTCAAGACATTTTACCTCTAACGGAGAGAGCAAATTGTCTCAATTTTATTAGTTTAAGGAACAAGTTATCCTTAAACCCTTAATTCTGTTGTAACTTCGGATATTCCAGGAATTAACCAAACAAAAAATTAAAGCGGAAAACAACAGAGCAAATTTTCTTGTGGACCTATGCCACAAATCTTCACTATCAAATCAACCAATTACAATCAACAATTATAACAATCTCTCTAGCAAACTCTCAATCTAATCAACCCAACACCATGAGTGATTCTCTCACAACAACATAAAGCTATCTTAGCTTTCTCTCTCTCACAATCTCACACAATCTCTCACACAAAAAAAAACTAAACACAAACTGATTATTTATACTAACACAAATTTAAACTCCAAGAATCCCTTTCCTATTAGGATTCTTGTCCACCAATCAAAAAAACTTTAGAAAAATCATAATCCAAATCTAATTAGGAATTGGGTCAAAATCCTAACAATCTCCACCTTGACTCAAATTCCTTCATCAAAGTTTAATTGCTCTACCCTTTGACCAAATCCACAAAAGTGACTTTCTTCTTTGTTGGCAAATCCGCATCCTTCTTCTCAATTTGATGTGAAGATACCGATCCATCTCCTCTAATTGTGCTTCAAATCAACTCATACAAATTCTCTGAGTTCTTCACTCCTTTCATCACAATCATCGAACCTTTGGTGATCTTCAAGCCTCCACCTCAGCAAGAATATCCATAACCCAAAACTATCCAACTTTCAAGCGAAATAAATTCCTTGTAAAGTTTGGGACATACCTCACATTCCCAAGCATCTTGACACTTCCATCATGCAAACGAAGTTTCACACTCCCAATGCCTTCAATTTTTTCTTCACCATTATTAGCCATGTAAACAGCCTTATTACACTTCTCAATCTTTGAAAACCATTCTTTGTTTGTGCAAATATGTTCAAAACAAGCAGAATCAAACACCCACATATCTCTAGTTTTTTTCTTTTCTTCTTGCACTGTCAAAACAACATCTTCATCAGAATATTCCTTAGTATCAGTAGCAGCAACATTAACACCACCCTTATTCTTTTCTTTAGATTTCATAAATCCCCCAAATCTTCCATTAACTTCTTGCAGTAGGCTTTTATGTGCCCCATCTCATGACAATAATAACACTCCTTGCTACTCATATCTACCCTTGGCCTCAAACTTGATCTTCCTCTTTCATTGAATCTACCCTTTGATCTTGCATCAAACTTATCTCTTCCATTAGTTCTTCCACGCTCCACCATGAGAGCACTGTTCTTTTCATCTTTCTATTCAGTTTCCTTCAATCTATCATACTCAAAAATTGCAGAAGTCACATCTTGCAAGCTCAAGGTTTTCCTACCAACCATCAAAGCTCGAGTTACAGGATCATACTTGTCAGTAAGAGAATTAATCAACAAAACTGCTTTATCAACCTCTTTCATTACTTCACCCACACTTGTCAACTGAGTAACCAATTTATTGAACTCGTCTAGGTGTGCCCTTAAATTTTCTTGTGAACCTATGCCACAAATCTCCATTATCAAATCAACCAATTACAATCAACAATCATAACAATCTCTCTAGCAAACTCTCAATCTAATCAACCCAACACCATGGGTGATTCTCTCACAACAACATAAAGCTATCTTAACTTTCTCTTGTAGACACATTATTTTAGATTCCGTTTTGATTAAGCTTTTCCTTCAATAATTAATATCTTTTTCCATTTTTAAAGCCCATTCCTTTCTCCCCCTTATCATTATTTATTTCCTAAAGTGGGTCCATGACGTTTTTCTTGGGTCAGGTTCCTTTTAATCCATGCACTTGGGCTCTATCCTTTTTAATCCAGTTGGGCTTTGAGTTTTTTAAAATTAAAGGCATCCTTTTCTTGCTTTGGGGCCATTGTTGGGCCAGATCCTTTTGGGTTTGAGCATGGGATACATACAAGAAGTTACATGCCATTTTTATTACAAAGAAATACTCTTTTATTTATTTATTACACAACAACTATGCAAAAAGAAATGGGGTACTTGGACTTTACATTGTATAAGACAATTTGATGGCCGTGTAACAACTTTTTCTTTCATTATATGGCCCTTTTCCCTGTTATTATTATTGATTGCCCCGACTTCCTTTAAAGTGCTTATAAGTTCCAACTACAACCTGCAAAGCAAAAGGGGATGTTAATATTGGTTCAAGCTCAACCAACAAACAACAAAGATCACACACACGAAACATATAATAGGTGGCATCAGTTGACAGAGTACTTCTTTTCTTGCCTTGCATTTTGATTATATTTTTGTCTTTGCATAGAGTTCATGCATTCATTTAAGCTTTTAGTTGGAAGTATTTGCTTGAGCATAAAAATAAGCATGCATTACTAAACACTTACATTTGGCATTTGCAGTAATCACATCAGTTCATTACAGTCTATATACATACCACCAAAAACATAGCATTCATTTGGTAAAAGTAATCTTTAGGATCCATAAATTTAGAATTTCAGCATATATAGATTCATCACTTGCAGCATATATACTTGCATTTCAATTCCATTGGCCATGACCATCGAGTCACATAGCATTGCACTTTTAAGGTTAGACATTTTAATTAAGAATACAGTAGGATATGCACATTTCATAAGCATATGTTTTAGTGCATTTCAGCACACAAAGGCATTCAAATAATTCCCTGCATATACCAAGTCAGCGAAATACGTGTAAGTGCATCAATTCATCTCAAAGCAGCATGTTAGCAAGCAGTTGACAATCCAGTTAGCATTTTGTTTGCATGTATCACAGTCATAGATTTCTATAGGCATTTCACAAGTAAACTTGATAACTTCAACTAAGATACAAAAATAGAATTTACACCTTTGCATCAAAATAGTTCATTTTGCATTGCATCCTGTTTAACATTGACATTCACACTTTATCAAATTCCAAAAAAACCATTCATATATTTCCATATTTATAAAGTCAGAGCACTTTACAATTATTGGGCAGAAAGAACAAGTTATTCTCAGTTTCAAATCCAGAGCATCGAAAGTTAAAGAGTGCAGTGCTTGCAGTGTGAGGATGTACATAAGTAGATCAATCAAGCCAAATGCAGGACAGCTACATCACAGGCCTAATTTGTAAACATGGTCATAGTTGCAATCACATTCAAAATAGAGTCACAAAGCAGCAACTAAAAGCAGGGAGGATCAAGCAAATATTCCAACAAGTGAATGGCGTGGCAACAAAGATCAAATGCAAGTAAAAGGCTAGTTCAATCCATACACTGCATAGGTGAACAGAAAAAGCAACATGGGACTCGAGACAAGGCAGGCAGTAGCAAATTCAGTGATTGATCAAGGACAAAGTCGACAAGGGTAGTTGTTTGAACAAGGACAACAAAGCAATTGAAAAGGCAAGCAAGAAATCACCTTCAAGACATTAGCTCAGTACACATAAAAGCCTCAAAATTCCAAGAGCAGAGCCTCATGCTTTGATCATACATGTCAGTTATCATTTCATGCACCAGGAATACAAGAACCGAACACCTCTAAATGCCACTTTATCATGTTTTATTCAAAGGAAAACAAGTTCCAACACAGAAGTCAAGAAAACAATACATTGAGATTAAGCATAGTCTAATCAACAACTAAGCTAAACTGAACATATCAACTGAGTCACATAGAAATTCTGGAAAGAGACAACAACCTCAGCTGTTGGCAGTTGGTAATTGGCTCCCTAGGTTTTGAGACCCTTCCAATTGGTCCAAGTCAGCAAGTCACTTGCAAGGTAGAGAGACACGTGAAAAGGAAGTGGTGAAATTGAGCCATAAACAAACAAAAGAAGGGAAATAGGTAGGAAATTTCACCTGTGCCTGCACACAATTCACAAACGGACAAAGCAGGGGCAATTCCATGACTACAAGATTACAAATAGAGAGAGTGGGGGAAAAACCGTGGGGAATCCTGGTACCCTTCTGCACGCCTGCACTGGAAGTAATTATAAGGAAAAAACAGGGCTGAGATTAAAGGGAAGAGGGGATTGAGAGTTCAGGAAGGGGAGAAAGTTTCGAAGACAGGGAGATTGGAGGGTTTGAGGTTTTACCGAGAGGAAGGGTTTATGAAGGAAGAGGGCAACTAGGGTTCTAATATAGACGTTTTTAGGATCTTTTTACAGTAAAAATAAATACAAAAATACAAAAGAAAAAAAGAGAGAGAGTTTTCGGGTTCAAAACAAGGCTTAGATTTACAAGACAAAGGGAAGTCAGAGTTATCCATCGCCGGGAATTGGGACTTTTAGTTTCAGGTTAATGGGAATTAGGAGTTAGGGAGCTTGGTTTCAAAAACCCTCCGGTCAAAAGGAAGTACACAGGAAAAGAAACCACATACCTCGAAACAGGGACGATCCGACGGGTCAATAGGGAGATCAGAAGAGGTGAAGAGAGACTCGGGTTAGCCTCGATTCATGTCTTTCTAGGCAGATTTGGGGAGAAATAAGGTTGGATCCAGACTCAGGGAGACGAGGAGGCCATTTCTCGAAAGTTCGAGCTTCATCGAAGCTCCGGCGAAGCTCCGATGCGGCGACCCGGCTGTGGTTCCTGGAGGTGGCGATCTCAGGTGGCGGCGGCGATGGCGGCGCAGGCAAAGGAAGAAGAAAGAAAATGGAAAAAAGGCTAGGGTTTTTAGAACTTATAGTCAACCCGACTCTGCCCAAATCTGACCTGACGGCCCGTCAACCTGATCCACTTGTTGTTGGGTATGGTACACTTGGGCCTTGTCTTCCACTTTTAACTTTCACTGATTTGGGTTTGGGCCTGAAAAATATTTGTTTTTAGTTTAGTTTCATTAATTTGGGTTTGGGCTAAAAGGTTTAGTTTTATGATATTTTGGGTTCGGGCCTATTGGGTTAATTTATGTGTTGGGTTAATTTTAAAGTAGTTTATCTTAAGGTAATTTAGAAATTAAATTGGCTTTTAATAAATAATAAATAGTAATTAGTAACTTAAAATTTGGCTTTAGTTTTGAGATTCAGGATAAGATAATTTAGAGATTTAGTAATTTAATTAGCTTAGAAATATTGAGAAATTGAATTATCTCTAATTAAGTTAGAATTAGTAATTTTCATAATTAATTAGAAAAAATCATTTGCATCATGCATCATCAATTACCTGTTTATTATAATTGTTCAGTGAACTTGTGTTCATACAAGAAGATGAGACTTCCCCAGAAAGGGACTCTCTAGGTCGGGATCGCTTCATAAATTGCGCCGGAATGCCAGGCCGTACTTTATGAAGTGACCCCGGTTGAACACTTGTTTACTTCATGATTAATCACATTGCATTATCAAATGTCACTTGAGTTTAATAACAAGGGATTGAACATTTATTCCGAAAATGGAATACCCCTCTATGGGATTTCCTAGGTCGGGACCGTTCTATAAACCGCCCCGGAGACCGGATCAGTGGGTTTATGGAGTGGCCCCGGTTAAATGTTCCGCTCTCTTAATAAATTGACGGTCCATGCATCATTTGCATCATGTTTATAGGACCCACTTTAATTTGAAGTTAAGTTAAGTATGATTCAATTAATTAATTAAAGAAAAACTCAGCAAATTCAAAAAAAAATTGAGAAAAAATAAAAATAAAAAAAGTAAAGTTTTATTTTCTCTTTCCAGAAGTACCCTTTCGGTCAAAGGGTCAGTTTCATCTTTTTGCATTTAAGTTTAGTATTTTCATTTCCAGAAATACCCTTTCGGTCAAAGGGTCAGTCTTATCTTTTTGCATTCAAGTTTTGTATTTTGATTTACCGAAATACCCTTTCGGTCAAAGGGTCGGTTTTGTCTTTTTGTTTTCAAGTTTAGTATTTTCGTTTCCATAAATAACCTTTCGATCAAAGGGTCAGTCTTGTCTTTTTGCATTCAAGTTTTGTATTTTGATTTCCAGAAATACCATTTCGGTCAAAGGTCGGTTTTGTCTTTTTGCTTTCAAGTTTAGTATTTTCGTTTCCAGAAATACCCTTTCGGTCAAAGGGTCAGTCTTGTCTTTTTACATTCAAGTTTTGTATTTTGATTTCCAGAAATACCCTTTCGGTCAAATGGTCGGTTTTGTCTTTTTGCTTTCAAGTTTAGTATTTTCGTTTCCAGAAATACCCTTTCGGTCGAAGGGTCAGTTTCGTCTTTTTGCATTCAGGTTTAGTTTTACTTTCCAAAAATACCCTTCCGGTCGAAGGGTCAGTTTCATCAGGTTGTTGCATTTAAGTCTAGTCTTTCTTTCCAAAGAATACCCTTTCGGTCAAAGGGTCAATTCTGTCATTCTTGCATTTGAGTTTACTTTTGATTTCCAAAAATACCCTTTCGGTGAAAGGGTAAGTTTCATCATTTCCGCATTTCAGTTTATTCTACTTTCCAAAAATGCCCTTTTGGTCAAAGGGCGAACTTTGTCATATTTTCACGTTTTAAGGAAATAAAAGGTTTTAAGACTTAAGAAAATACAAAAAGATTAAGATTAAGCATTTAGAATTAAAAGCAACCAATTTAGGATTTTCCTCATATTAACGTTAGACTTTCAGTACCGTCATATTGACGAGCGTTGTGGGGGTGCTAATCCTTCCCCACACGTAACCGACTCTCGAACCTAGATTTTGGTTCGTAGACCATAGTATTAGACTTAGTGTGTCTGTCGCCAAGCTCGTGATACACTAGGTCTAATAATCAGTAGGTGGCTAATCACACCTAGGTTAAAAAAAGATTAGTGACGACTCCTTTGGGCCAGGCTAGGTTTTCTTCCTTAAGTTGTTAAACGGTAGGGTTCGGACCCCGGACCCGCACGTTGCGACATCTCTCTCACAATCTCTCTCACACACAAAAAAACTAAACACAAACTGCTATTTATATTAACACAAACTTAAACTCCAAGAATCCCTTTCTTATTAGGATTCATGTCCATCAATCAAAAAACTCTAGAAAAATTCTAATCCAAATCTAATTAGAAATTGGGTCAAAATCCTAAAAAATTCAAGAGACAAAAAAGCTAATAAGCCGATTTATATATTTGGTGCGGCAGCAAAGTGCGGCGGGATTTATTATAGTATTACGTAAACACAATGAAACAAAATGAAACGAGTTAGATTTGGTAGGAAGAACACAATGAAACAAAAGTAAGAACAAGGAGCTCATCACCATCCGTTGCCGCAGCCATGACTGCTGGTGTTCTTTTTTTCATTAATTTCTTGAAGTCATGGTTGATGATTTTAAGGTATAATTTTCATACTTTTTTGTTTAAACTAAAACATTAAAGACAAATACTTCTCATATTATACTGATATACTCCTCAGTTTCTAATTAGATGTCCACTCTTAATCAACAAGCACTAAACTTTGATTATTATTTATAAAAAATATATAAAGTAAAATAATTTTTAAAAATAACACTTATAAACTTTGAATTATAAACTTTTCAGCATATATTTTTTAAAAATTAAATTTTACAATTTTTTTTATAAACAATGATCAAAGTTTAGTGTTAATTGACCAAGAGTGGACATTTAAATGGGGACAGAGGGAGTATATATATACGCGTGCCGCCCATGTTGACAACTTGACATCACTACCTACGTTTAAAAGTTAGCCATAGGAATGATGAACAAAAGAAGAATAAAAAAGTTTGTCATCGTAGCCATCTTATTCCTTTGGTGTATATGATATTTATGTTTTGGTACATGTGTATGTATGATATATTTTAATTCATATATTAAAGCATTTTTTGGTCAACTTTTTTCAACTCCGGATTGAAAATGTCAAGAAGCCATCCCCTCCTTGTCTCTCTGTGTGTATATAACTACAAGCAAAAATAAGCTTTGTTTGATAGAAGAATTATAGAGAGTTGGTTCATTTTCTTTGATAGAAAAAGAAATTAGTTTCTGAGAATTGAGTTGAGGATATTTGAACATGGGTGAAGAAGTGAAGCTAATAGGCTCTTCACTTAGCCCATTCTGCGCAAGGGTCGAATGGGCTTTGAAGCTTAAAGGTGTGGAATATGAGTACGTTGAGGAAGATCTAAGCAACAAAAGCCCTCTCCTTCTCAAATACAATCCTATCTATAAGAAAGTTCCTGTTCTTTTACATAATGGCAAACCCCTCCCTGAGTCACTCATCATTCTTGAATACATGGATGAGACATGGAAGGACAGTCCCTTACTCCCTGAAGATCCATATGAGAGAGCCATGGCTCGATTTTGGGCTAAATTTGGCGATGAAAAGGTACAATCTAACCTATCAAAAACCATTTTAATTGGCTTATTAGCCCTTCTACCCGGTCGTGAAACATTGTGTCAAAGATGTTTTGCTCCCTAATTTCAAAATTTCAGGATATTTTGTCTCATAAATTTTCCAAATTCAAAATATTTTACCCCTGACGGAGGAGTCAAATTGTCCTGAATTTAGAGATTCAAGAAGTAAATTGTCTCGATTTTAATTAATTTAGGGGGCAAATGACCCTTAGCCCCATAATTAAGGGGGCAAAAAGGCTAATAAGCCCATTGTAATTCAAGTTGCTAAGTGGTAGTTGTTATCTTTATTTAATGAATTGCTTTGTTTGATCCTTTGATATTGCAGTGTCTTATGGGTGCATTTTCTGCTTGTCGTGACCAAGGAGATGAAAAAGAAAAGTCGACAGAATCTGCAAAAGAGTGTTTTGATATTCTTGAAAAGCAGCTTCAAGGTCAAGGGAAGAAATATTTTGGAGGGGAAACAATAGGGTATCTGGATTTAGCTCTGGGTTGGATCCCTTTATGGGTTGATGTGATGGAAGAAGTGGGTTGCATGAAGTTGATTGAGTCCCAGAGGTTTCCACAGCTTCATCAATGGAAAGAGGACTTGATGGAGAGTAGTCCATTAATAAAAGAATGCCTTCCACCCAGACAAAACCTGCTTCAGTATTTCACTGCTACCATAATTTACCTGCGTTCCTTGGTAGCACTGAATTCTTGATTTCTTGCTCTTTTGAGTGACTGATTCGTATCAAACATTTGCTGTTTTTAGTTCTTCATCAGGGAAGAAGAACCATTTGAATTTTACTCCCTTTTTTTTTTTGGTTTTGGGAACAGTATTCTTGCATTTAATTGCCCATAAATAAACAGATGTAAACATTTGTATTGTTGGAAAATAAAATGAAAACAAGTTGAATGTAACTTTACCACCATAATAGTCTTCAACCTTACATAATGATAATGAGGCTGATTATTTCTTTCTCTATTCCTCTTTCTAGAGACACTTAAGGTGGTCTGAGAAATCACTTTCACTGCTTGAATTGTACCCTACTTCTATGTCTTGATAACGGTGGCGGCGGCGGCGACGTTGACGAAGATTGACACGTTTGGTGTTCATGTACGTCAAAATTTAATGCCATTTTTGGAAGAACTTGTAAGTATCAGTAAAAACTGTAGCACATATAAGAACAAGGCAACAAGAACCCAGTCTTATATGACGTGACCCAAATCTTACATTTTCTATAATCAACCATTTTCTCTATTTTCACTCAACTCGGGGTACTTGTCTCACTTTTTAGTTTCATTATTATTGTCAAGCAAGAGTAACCAATATTAGACATATAATTGATGCATGCAAGGAATTGCATAATATAAATTAAGATTTAATTTGACTTTGGAATTTGTAAAAAAAAAAAACAAAAAACAAATTGACTCTTTAACTTCCAATTTTTTCAATTGCATGCCTAAATTTATAGTTTTAGCCACATATAGTTCCGTTAAATTTTTGTTCAATTGTTAATGGTGTCATACCAATTTAACTTTATTATCAATTAATAAAAGACTAATATCTAGGTATATATATATATATATTTATAGATAAAAAAAAAGCAAGAAAAAAGGCATGGATATTTAATTATCAATAATTTTCTCTTTTTTTTTTAATTATTTTTCTGAATTATGATCTCTTCTATTCATCCTATTTGATTTCGGATTACCTAAATTCTGTATTTGATTTTTATTTCTGATCTCTTCTATTCATCCTATTTGATTTCGGAGTATTTCTTTTATATATAAAAAAGAGGGTTTAGGGAAAGAAAAATTAACCAAATCCCACTGCACCGGTTAAGAGATAAATTAAAAAAAAAATAAAAATTCTCCACCAACGAACTATAGCGTACTTAGAAATAAGTTCCACTTTTTTAACTACATATATAAATATATAAATATAAACAAATAACGAATCTAATTTTTTTGTCTCTAAAGTCTATAAACTGTTATCTTCTTTTCTCTCACTCAATTCGATTCTTGCATTAATTCAAAACCCTAGCATTGATTCCTCTCAGCTTTGTCTTTTCCAATTGAGTTTTACAGTAATCAGGAATTTCGAACGAGCCGCAACATTCAATGGACGGGCGACGTGTCTCACGCGCCGTCCCCAGGGTCCGCCAAGTCGGCTTCTTTACCCCCAACGCACCACCGCAGCAACCGGGACCAACTCGGTCTCAGTCAGGCCCCCCTAACTCCAATTCTCCACCGCTCTCTGATTCTCCCGCCAGTAATTCCCTCTCTCCGGTCATGATCCCTCCGCCACGTCACCTTTCCGATAACCTTGGTGCGCGAACGGCTGCTGTGCCGGTTCCAGGACGGGCAAACGCTGGACAGCATGCGACAGTTGGAAGTTACAACCCAACGGAGTCGGTGCTTGGGCTGGAGTCGCCACCTGCGAGTCGTATTGGCGATGGAGAGTTCTCGGAGGGGACGGAGTCGTCGTTGGGATTTTATCGGAGAAGTAATTCCGCGAAATTTGCGTCGAGTTTCCCTGGAGGCGGTTTTGATTTGTCTCCCGTGAAACAACCAGAAACGGTTGCTGCAGAGCAAGCTAAAAATCAACCGCCAGGTACTAAATTTTCTTTATTAATTTATTTTTTAACTTTTTTGAAATAAATGAGGTCTCTTGAAAGTATACTTTTTGCAGAAAAAATTGAAGTGAAAGCGGAACAAGCATCAAGTTCGAAGCCTTTAAAAGCAAAAACAACAAAAGCAGAGAGACGTGCCCTGCAGGAGTCTCAACGGGCTGCTAAAGCTGCTTCTAAAGGTTCAAAACAGTCTTTGTTTTAAGTGACTATATAAAGCTTTTAAGTATTCTTTTTTGAATATCTTGATTATGGTATCTGTGTGAAATTTCGAAGTTGTTAAGTAATTCTTCCTTTTATGCCAAAGAGAGTTAGTCTCCATATTCGGAATTGTAGGCAGAAGCGATGAGTTGAATTGAGTAGCACTCGATAGGAAGATTGCGAAATTAAAAGAGATTAAAGGAATGTAGTAGGAATATGGATGGTGGTGGTGCCATGATTAGTATAGAACTATACCAAAGTTAGTTGTCTATTTGTAATTATGTTTCAAATCCAAAATGTCATAGTATTATGGTTAATAGAAAGCTACTTTTTTTAATAGTCTTAAATGCATGTTGCTATCAGTTGCAAAGTGTCCACTTTCCTTAAATTTACTTGACGTGTATCTGATCAATATAGTAATACCTGATATGGGATTTTTCATTATCAAACTCAAGCTGACTTGGTGTCCAATTGAATCAGCCGAGCTAGAATGGTTTCCTAGCAGCTATTCTATTTTCTAGTTTCCACTTCTATCATATTGATATCATTGAATAGCTTGTCGAAACCTTTTAGCATTTCCTTAGCATTTGTTCTTTACCCCTGAATAACATAGGAATGCTGTTTCTAATTTGGATGAAATATTAGTTTTGTAGATTTTCTTATTATCTGAACTTGTTCTGGCCTATTTAGCTTATTGGCTCACAATGTTTATTTTGTCCTTAGCACTGAACTTTTAATTTTATTTGCATAGGTGAAGCAAATAAATCTGGAACATCTGGGGCAGCAGCTTCTTCTAAACCTGTAAAGCAGCCATCACAAAAGAAAGATGGTCCTCCAGTTGCATCTTCAGTTGCAGCTTCTGAAAGAACAGTAGCTGATCGTTCAGCTGAGAAAGAGAGGAAGAAAGATGCTCCTCCTCCACGTATGCAATTTGATGATGAAAGTCGTGTGGGGAAGGCTAAAAGGCGATCTGTGTTGAATCAATCTGAAGCTAGAAACAGAGTTGAACTATTTCGTCATTTGCCTCCACACAAAAATGGAACGCAGCTTCCTCATTTGGAGTCCAAGTTTTTTGAACTTCATGAGATGCATCCTGCTGTTTACAAGGTACTCTCTTTAGTATTTGCTCTTGTTAATTAATAGTTATTTATTGCTCCATCAACTACTGAAGTGAAACATCTTATTTGTCTTCTTCATATTTTGATAACTTTTCACTTAGGCTGACACTAGAAATAAAGAAATGAATGAGACTGTCATATATGAGTTGTTTGTGCAATTTAACATTAATTTTTTTCAATGCTGTAATTTTGTTTTATGGACGCAAAAATCCCCTCACCTTTTTTTTCTTCTGTGATATATCATCTAGTGAATGGCTTACTACTCACAAAGTGAATAACTCCTTTCAAGTTGGTTGAGGGGATATGGAAACATAAAGGGGAAGTAGGAGGTTTCCTTATCTAAAAAATTGACACGGGGTAATTGTCCAGGAGAATGATATATTTAGCTACGCAAATCCATATTGAAAATGCTACTTGAACCTTTTTATTTCTCTGCTTCATGAACTTTTGTTATCCTTCTTGCTGTCTATCTCAAACAGTCTAAAAGACTTGTATTAGCACAACTTATGTGAAATTTTGGTGCAATTGTTGGTGTGAGGATACACTGGATGAAAAGGAATCAGAATGAGAACACGTGGACGTGAATTTATATTGCATATTAAGACTTTGAGGGTGTCTATTTATTTTGAAAAGTGGATAAAGCATATTTCTCTATCTTTCACATTCAAATAGAAAGAATTAAGTTCCTCACAATTATGTCTTATATGAAATTGCCAGGTTGGATTGCAGTATTTGATGGGAGATTCGTCTGGAGGTAATGCTAGGTGTATCGCAATGCTGCAGGCATTTCAGGAAGCTATTAAAGACTATTGCACACCACCAGAGAAAACCCTCATTAGAGATTTAACTTCCAAAATTAGTAGTTTTGTTTCTTTTCTAATTGAATGCCGCCCACTTTCTATTAGTATGGGAAATGCAATCAGGTTTCTGAAGAATCGTATTGCCAAGTTACCACTAGTTCTCTCTGAATCAGAAGCCAAAGCAGCCCTTTGTTCCGACATTGATCGTTTCATAAATGAAAAGATAGTGGTTGCTGATAAGGTGATAGTTGGACATGCTGCTACAAAGATCAGAGATGGTGATGTTCTTCTGACATATGGATCATCATGTGTTGTTGAAATGATTCTCTTATATGCACATGAGCTTGGGAAACAATTCCATGTTGTGGTGGTAGACTCACGTCCCATGCTTGAAGGTCAAAAGCTGCTTCGTAGGCTGGTTGACAAGGGCCTGACTTGTACATATACTCATATAAATGCTATTTCTTATATCATGCATGAAGTCACCAGAGTTTTCCTTGGGGCTTCCTCAATATTATCTAATGGGACTGTATATTCAAGGATTGGGACCGCATCTGTTGCTATGGTTGCTCATGCATTTAGTGTTCCGGTATTGATCTGTTGTGAAGCTTATAAATTTCATGAAAGGGTACAGCTTGATTCTATCTGCTTTAATGAGCTAGGTATGTCATCTGCTTCCCTCCTCCCTCTCTCCTGAAATATTCTTTTAAAAAAATAGGGTTAGACTCTGGACTGGCAAACGGCAATCTCCTCCTGAAAGGAGGGTTGTTGCTTCCTTTCTAATTTTTTAGTTATATTACCTTGTTTTCTGAGATAGACTACCTGAGCCTCCTGAAATATCTTGCAGGTGACCCAGATGCCATAGGAAAGGTCCCAGGAAGAGCAGATATCAATTATCTGGATAATTTGACTGAGAAACAGAAGGAAAACCTCGACCTTCTTAATTTGAAGTAAGCTTTAATATATACTATTATATGTCATGTCTAAAGAATATATATTTGTTTTAACAACCTTTGGATGGTTCTGAATTCTCTTACCTTGGTGTATTCCCACAACAGATACGATGCTACTCCCTCGGATTACATCTCTGTGATTGTCACAGATTACGGCATGGTGAGTGCTACTAATGCATTTTCCCTTGTCTTTGCTTTAAATCAAGGATATCGAAGTCTTATATTTCTGTTACCTCTGTTTATTGCTTCGACCTTTTTATCATTTTACTTCTGTCTCCGAGTAGGATCAAATGCTTTAAGCTCAGTGTTGCTTGAAGTTACTTGCATTAATATATCTCAACTCACTTATTTTTGTTCTCTGCAGATTCCTCCAACAAGTGTGCCTGTCATAGTGCGCGAGTATCGGAAGGAGTACTTGTTGATATAGAGTTGCCACATTTTTGTACTATGGAAAGCTCTTCAAATAGATTCTCACTCACAAAGGAATCCATTTTGGAGAAGATGGATCCATTTTTTGGCTTTTTTCTATCACTTAATTACTTAGTAGTACCTTTCTTATTCATTCTTTAAATCAAAATCATAATTCTAATGCCATCCCAAATTAATACCACTTTGGAAAACATTAGTTATAGTAAATATGACAGTTTTGGCTTTTATATATATATGATTTTAGATTGCCAGTTTCTTTGTTGTTTCTTGTATTGGATGATAATTACTAACCTGTATATGCACGTTTGGTTTTCTAGTTACACGAATAAAAGCTGAGAATTCGATTTTTTTTTTTTTTTTTTTGTTTTGCCTGAGATTCCAACACAAATTGATAATCACCTTTTAGCTTTAGTTTTCCGTTCACTCAACTCTGTGAAACGGCAAAGTCTAAAGGAATGAACTCAATGAAGTTCGTGTATTCCAAAGAGCAAATCTGAATTTGGAATTAAAAATCATATCACTAATTTGAAGCACAATCTAATGATTTTGAGTGTGCAAAAGGATTCTAAGAACTAACCCAACATTTTTCTCAACTAAAAGTAGCAAATTGAGATCAATAAAATAGATCCCCCCACCAAAAAAAATAAGAAAAAGTCAGTGGGCTTGCACCCAAATCTAGGACTGCAAAAACTCCAAGACTTGTCCACGTATCTCCCTTGCATGTCTCTAGATGCTAAACTTACCGCACACCTGTCATCAAACCCTAACCTTCCTCTTAACCCTTTTGAATACTTTTTTTTAACACTTTTAACCCCTTCCCTTCCCTGAGAAATCTTTCCTCTCCTTCCTCTTTAACCCTAACCTTCACCCCATTGAGCTCTCAACCATGGCTGAGCGTAATCCTGGCCAGCAGAGAGCCCCAAGACCCAACACCACCACCCCCACCAGCGCTTCCACATTTCTACGAAGAATCCAAGCTCATGCACCAAACTCCACCCAGCTGCTCGGGTTCTTGACCCTCTTTGTTTCCGCATCCATTCTCCTAACCCTTGCTGGCCTCACCGTCACCGCTGCCAGTCTCGGGTTCATCTTTTTTCTGCCATTGATTGTCATTTCTAGCCCCATATGGGTTCCGGTTGGCACCGTGCTCTTTGTCACCGTAGCCGGGTTCTTGTCGGCTTGTGGCTTCGGAGTTGTGCTCATGGCGGGGCTATCTTGGATGTACCGCTACTTCAGAGGCATGCACCCGCCGGGATCAGACAGGTTTGATTATGCGCGGAGCCGGATTTATGACACGGCCAGCCATGTCAAGGACTATGCTATGGAATATGGTGGTTACTTGCAAAGCAAGGTAAAGGATGCAGCTCCTGGTGCATGAAGATCTGGATGCAACATGCATGGATCCATATTTAGGGATGATCCCATTGTAGCTACTGGCTTTTTTTAAAAAAAATTTCTTTGCTTTCCTTTGATTTTAATTTCTCAAATTTGTGATGATGTTAATTTTGAGTTTTTAGGCCAAAAAAGAAGTTGAAGGCTTCTGCCATGATGTGTTGTTTTTTTTAAGTGAAATTTTGATGATGGAATAGAGTTTAATTAGGTCACGTCATGAATCATGCTCTTTATGTGAGGCACATTAATTTAATATACTCCTATTTCTTTTTATCTAAGATTTAAGAACTTCATATCAAAATATAATTGACGATGAACGTGATTATTTTGGAACTAATTTGTAGCAATATATATGTATCAATCAATTCTATTTTGTCTTCACCCATGTCTCAATTATCTAATAGTATATCTAATGAGAAAAAGATTATGTAACATTTTCTGGAGATACAATTTACAAAGTTCTTCACTTCTATTGCTAATTAAATATTCAAATGGGTATATGGCCCAATAAGAACATTCAAATTGGTCCTTTTAATTTGTTTTCATTTAAAAGAGTTGATTCAGTAGCCGAGTCCATTATTGCAAGGCCCATTCCATGTTCCAACCAAAGTTTCTAATTTGTGATTCTCTTTCTGCCCAATTTGATCCAATTTCTTATTTTACTTCTGAACCCAATTTTCCGGGCAACCCAATTTCTTATTACCAAAAAACTAAACCATCTAGGCGTTTCTTTGGGCCGAAAACCATCTAGGCGTTTTTTTTTTTACCAAAACCATCTAGGCGTTTAGAGAGGGTAAATAATACTATTCAAGAAGGTTTAATGTCTGAATTGGGCCTAAACCTTTTAAAACCTGTTCAATTAAACTTTTAAATAGGACCAACTTTTAAATAGGACCAAATTGGGCCTGAACGTTAGCAAATGGCACCAAATTAGGTTGCTAACGTTTAAAAAGATTTAGATCCAATTTGGGTATTAGTCCTACTATTCAAGCAACGATCAATTTAGGCTTAATCCTTTAAATTAAAATAAATTGGGCCTGAACGTTAGCAAATGGCACCAAATTAGGTTGCTAACGTTTAAAAAGATTTAGATCCAATTTGGGTATTACTCCTACTATTCAAGCAACGATCAATTTAGGCTTAATCCTTTAAATTAAAACTAGGCTTAATTTTTTAGATCAAAACTAATTTTTTATGGTTAAGAGAGCTCTTAGATTAAAACTAAACCTAAGAGTTTGTTTGGTAGAGAGGAAATAGTGAGGAAGGAAGTAGTGCGGAAGAAAATGGGAGGGAAATGCAACTTTCTCCTGTTTGGTAGCAAAGAAATGGACCTAAAGAAAGAAATAGGAGAGAAATAGAGTGGAAATACGAGCTCCATTTCCGGCGAATTGTTTCCGTCCAAAGTTGGGCGGAAGTGCCAAGGAAATAACTACACAAATTGATTTTGCATTTGAAAAGACAATTATAACCTTTAAAATTTTGTTAAACTACAATGGTAACTGGTCCCACCTATTAATTCCTTATATCTGTTTTGTTTTTTTCTTTCTTTCTTTCTTTAATTTTGGTTTCTCTTTGTAAATGGCTGATCTGGAATTGGAATTTGAATAGAAGTTATGATGAGGTTTTTCATAATAACGTTGTTTTACGATTTTTATTTTCCATTTTAAATTGATTCAATGAGATTTTTAATTTTATTTTAAGATCTTGTTACTCAAAAATAATATATTAGTGAAAAAAAAGTTTAGAAAAGTAAGAGAGTGTATAATAAGGTATATATGTTAATATAAAATATGAAAAATCTTTTTTTTTGTTATCCTAAGACTATTTATAAATGATCAGATTTTATTAAAGTTTCAACTTTCAAATAAAGAGTGATTGAGAGTAAAAAATAATAAATTATCTTTTTCCCAGAAAAAATAGTGAATTCGTATACGACTTATTTACTTGAACAATGTATATGTGATAAAAATATGTTTAATAGATATTATTAAAAAAAAGAGGGAGAAAAAATATTATCCTAGTATTATTAATAGATGTGAAAAAATTTAATACTACTAATTAATGAAATTTTAATAAATAGTGGATTAGGGTAAAAATTATAGAATTTGACATAGATATTAACCAAAAAAGAAAAGGTATAAAATAGTCATTTTGTAAAAATAAAGTTCCTTTTTCTCTTATTTCTCATCCATACCAAACAAGGGAAAAAATTAATTTGGACTTCCCTCCTAATTTCTTTCTTTCCTACCAAATATGATAGAGGAAATGTGACTTCCTTTCCCTTCTTCCCTATTTTTTTTCCCTTGCTATTTCCTTTTCTTCCCATTTCTTTCCTCTCTACCAAACAGAGTGTAAGAGTTTAGGTCATCGACCAAATTAGGTTTCTTTTTTTTCCTTTTATTTTTTACAGGAACAAATTAAACCTAAGAGTTTAGGTCGTCAATCAAATTAGGTCTTTTTTCTTTTTACATGATCTTATGTGTAGTGCATGTGTAGTTTTTAACATTACCATGATAACGGCGTGTGGACGACATGTCAGAAAAAAGCTATACAAACTTTAGGTATTAGTTTGGGCATAATTAGATTCAATCTAAAGAATTTGGTATAAATTGAGCATTTCTCAAACTTTTAATTCTGCTTTGAGTATTTACCCGTTTAGAGATAATGTAATTTACTTTTATTATTTCATTGTTGTGTTCGGTGAAATAATAAAATTTAAAGTTTGAAAAACACTAGCTACACACATCACATCACATCTTAGCATATTTCAAAAATTTTATTGTAATTCATTGAAATCAAGCGTAGCTTTGGGATTGATCAAGGAAAAACGAAACAATTACTAGTTCTAGAGTTCTACTACTAAACATTACATTGACTTGGTCTCTTTCATTTTGGAACTTGGAATCGGAAGTCATAGGATTGTTGGTATATTGTTCTTTCAAGTCTCTGGTCAAATATTCTAAAAGGCAAAGTCAACTCCTAAGAAATGAGACCAAACCGAACAAATTAATTTAAGATCAACTTGCACCCAAAGCCAAATGTGATGACTGACCACACATCATAAAGTCAAATAGCCATCTTCTTCCTCCTTACACCATTAATTACTAATGGACTTCACTAACAAAATCGAAAACTATATATAGCTCTTTCTCTCAACTCAAACACTCCTTAAATAATTGATTTAATTCATTATGCCGCCAAAATTAAATTAATCCATAATAATTAACTTCAATTTTTGTTGAAATGAAAACTATATGGAGTTATATGTATTAGATAAAGAACGAGATAATAACAATGTTGACATAGTTGAGGATCTTTTTTTTTTTTTTTGAAGTATAAGGGGTTATCTTAACACATCATTGGGCTAATATACATATTTTATTTGCATGAAAACGACTTCAATCTTTTGCACAAATATATGAAAGTTAAAACTATATATATATATTATGCAAATGACCTATGGTAACTATTCAAAGTAATTTATATATGTGAATCTTGGTCTGACTAACGGGTGTGCTTATTGCAACTTAATAATAATTAATTAAGGTTTGCTCATTATAAGTTTGTGTTTCAAGTTTCTTCTTTTTTTCTTAACTCAATGCACTATTTTCCCCCAAATGATGGATGAATTTGCAAAAACCAAAAAAATACATAAGCATATTACAAGAAAAAATGTTCTTACTTCAAAATTAAAGGGGAAAAAGAAAAGGAAGCCATGCTATTAATTTTCCTACATTTGATCACCACTTTTCGACTTAATTCTTGCTTCTAATTATTTGGAATTGAGTTGCATCAAATTATAGGTTTGACATCAAAATTTATTATTAATACTTGCCTCCAATGATTCATATATATACCATTTATTTTCTGTTGGTATATATGAAACAAAGTAATATACCATATACCATTTAATTACAGAGTCACTAATCCCTCAAATCAGAGGAAAGTTTACTTTATAATAATTTTTTTATAAACAAAAATGTTCAAAAAGAAAAGACTCAATACTCATCCCATTATTGTTAAGACTTGAGACCTTTTCAAGCTTCAACTTTGTATAGTAAGAGGATATTGATATCATATCATATGATGTTTCAAACCTAAACTCTCAACTAAAATAATATATATTATTGATTATTGATTATTGATTAATCTCGGTGCTGATTCATGTATATATATAGTTGAGAGAAATCTCTAAAATCCTACCCGCTGCTTTGATTAACTTGAATTTTATTATTATTATATATTAAATTGATTACTTGAAAGCTTCAAACATTTCCTCTATGTCCATAATTTTCAATAATTAAGTAGTTTGAAAATTACTATAATTAGAACTAAGTACTATAATACTTAATCTAGAATTCAAGGACTAAACCTTTGAACCGAATTTTATCATTTTAAAACCCTTTCTTGTTTAAAACAAAATTCAATTGAAAAATGAACAATTACTAATAATATACTTAAGAAGAAAATTAAAGGAAAGAAAGTAAGAACAAACTTCAATTAAACTGCAGGAAATACATTATTGAAACTTCTACAATCCAATTGTTTTCTTCTAAAACTTTGTACATATTACTATATTATTATTATAGAGTAAAAAAAAAAGACAGGAAAAGGAAACCAAATATTAACTCACTCACCGATTCAAAGAGTAAAAGCGAATTTTTTAAGGGAGTGCCGGGACGGAGTCGGAGGCTATATTTCCTAGAAAAATGATATCTCAACCTTAAACTTTCTACTAACATAACCAACCAATAAAAACGCAACACGTAACACCCTGCTTACACCCGAAATAGGGATACGAAAGAGAAAACAGTTGGTTCTTTTTTTTTCTCGTTTTAAAAACAACCATCGCCGGTGAACTGATCACAGCCCTTTTTGAGCGTAGCGTGGCAACGGACTGGCACGTGGCGACCGAATAGGCAACTCGTCCAGCTGATTCCCTTTACTATCGTAATAGATCACACCGGAGAAATCCAACGGCTGACATTTATCTCCCATCAGGATCGCCCGCTGCCATACGCCGCCGTCCCCGTACTCATCCGGCGCCAGCTCTTTCCCGCTTTCTCCTCCGGACTTCTTCCGGTTAACGAGCGTGATCGCCTTGTTGCTGATCGTCGTCAGAAGCTGCTTCGGCCTCGGCGATTTCGGCGAGAAGAATCTCGGAGAGTCGGAACCACCAAAGTAGCCGTGTTCTTTAGGCTTCGGCGATTTCAGAGGAGATTTTGGCAGGAAGAATCTCGGCGAGTCGGAATTAGCAAAGGTTCCGTTTCCTTTAGGCTTCGGCTTGAGCTTTTTAGAAACTCGGCTGGCGTGCTTGGCGCAGATAGCCATGAACGAAACGAGGAAGCCGAGAGTTAGCCGCTGCTTTGGCGAGGGGGAGAAGTTTTCCGATGAATCCATGGTTTCAGCTTTCGTTTTTGCTTAGTTTGTTTTCGAAATCACTTTTTTTTATTTTCCAAGAAAGGAAATTTTGGCGGGGTTAGAATGGGTTTGGGAATTTATATAGAGGTGAAGGGGTGAGGGTTTGGGTGACCGGCTATAGCCAGTGGAAAATTAGTTGACTTTAGTTTTGGTAAGATTTTTATTAGGGGAGAGGAGATTGAGAAATTATCTGCTGCTTCATCGTCCATTTCATGATTTTGTACACGTTTTGGTTATTCTTTGAACAGAATCCTTTTTATTGAAAAACTGGTTACCAAATTCCCAAAATTAAGTAACTTTCCTTCAAGACATTTAACAAAATACTTGTTTTTACTTTTCAAGTAATTAAAAATTATTCTTTTTGTTTTCGAAATTGTTGTGAAAATTTGAAAATATTAACAATATGAACAAAATTAGTTTAAAGAGAGGAAGATTACTAATGTGAATAAATGAGATTGTGTATGAAATGAAAATGAGGGTGAGATGATTTCAGAAATCTTGTAACAATAAATTGCCTTACTTTAAACATAATCAACTTTCATATTGTCCTCAATGTTTTAATTGATTCTTTAAGATTATAATAATAATATATCTTTGATTTTTTTTATTATTAGTAATTGATTCCTTGATTATCTCTCGAATTATTTTGATTGATTGATCCTTAATTACCTTTTTTTTTGGTTAAAACAGAAAGATATTTTCAATTTATCTTCAAAACAATATAGCTGTTTTTGTTTTCTTGGTGGAACAATATAGGTTTTCTTTTAGCTGCAATATAGGTTGTCCTTAATATAATTTAAATGATTTTAATGTTGGTTAAACGAAATAATTTCATAAAACAAAATTAATTATTAATAAAATTAACATTTTATCAACGTGTGATTGTTACAAAGAGAAAATTTACCCTTTTAGTGAGTCCAACTTTTTTTTTTACCTTATTTGGTATCTAGGGTTTTGTTCTGACTAATCCAAATCCGCATCGCGCATTTAGTAATGATGGGTGAATCTACCAATGGGAACTCCTCCGTACGAAGAGAAAATTTACCTTTGTATTGAGTCAGACTTAAATTGAACATGTTATGCACCATTAAACATGATTTATACCAAAACAAAATAAAAATGGTCATAGGTAGCCTAAATTATTCAATTATATTTTACTACATCAGGGCCATTAAAACCTTATAACAAAATGACCACAAAAATTACGAAATCAAGAGGTTAAAAAATTAAGGAAAGAAAAGAGAGATCCAATATTCATGTCCAAATGTCAAAGTGTTCTCTTCATATTGGCCCCAAAAAACTAAAAATCTCTTATCCAACACCTCCCCACCAAAATGTAAAGTGGGAAGATCAACTTCCAACTTCCAGCGGAATCACATAAGAGTCCACATGTAACGACATGATTAGTGAGTGCAGTTCTAGGATGCTACGGAAGTGAAGCACCTGATCATGAGATTTCCACGTGTCGTGCACTCTGCTGATGTGGGAAGAGCAACTTGTTGGGTCAACTTATTTTGGCATGAAAATTGAAATTGAGCATGCTTGAGCCAAGTCTTCCCCCAACCTTTTAGTATTTAATTGTAATAAAAAAATAGTGGGCTAGTGGGTTTTGGTCCCACTTGGAATCAGCCTTCCAATTTGACAAATTTGTGTGTTTCTCACTTCTTGTGGACCCACCAAAACAAAAATTTTGTTCTTGTGGGTTTGTGGACTTGGTCTCATCTTTTTAATTAGTGTTCTATGATGGGATAATCTTGTTTTGCACTTGTGCCTAATTAATTTTTTTTTTTGAAAACTTGTGCCTAATTAATCATAGCTTTATATAGGAGAGACAAAAAACAATAAGATAATGTGTTTAAAATTGTAAATGAAGTTTTTACCGAAAAAATTATAAATAAAGTAAGAGTAATTATTTGATTCACTGATGTTATAAATTTTGAACTCCACAAGCGGGTTGTGGAATCATGTCTTTTTTCTGGCTAAATATCCAAATTGAGTCTAAACCTTTTGCAAGTTGCTCAATTTGAGCCTAAACCTTTAAGGTGAACCAAATTGAGTCTAAACATTTTCAAGATGCACCAAATTAGGCCTAAATTTGACAGAATTCAAACGGTGTGAATCAGACAAAGTTTTGACGCGTTACAAAATTTAAGGAAGGGTCCACGTGGCTTTATTTAGGCCAGATGGCTAAAAGAAAAGCCCATGTCAGCACCAACAACATAAAATAAAAAATTATTAAAAAACAGAGAAAAAGTTCGAAAAAAAGCAATGGTTTCTTTGTTAGTGACGAAGAAAAAAATGGGGGTCTGTAGGCTTCATGGATTTGCTTGGCATCAAGATTTTTCTACTCCCTCTTTATTTGATTCCTTTCACCACCCTCCGATTTTTTAACCACCGTCGCTGCCACCATTTCCACCATTATCATCTGCTTCTGAACTCTTACAGCAAAAGCACATTCATCGGCTTCCACCGTACCAGAATTTTCAGAGGTTTTAAACAACCCGGCTATACCAAACTCTTCTTCCATCTCTTCCTGGTTGAATGAAGCTACAAATTATGAGCAAACCAAATCTAGGGATGATGAAGAACAAGATCAAGACAAGACAAAGAAACAATTTGCTTTTTCTCTTTGATTCTCTTATCGTTTTCAAGCTATGACTTTGAATAAATAATGGCTAATGATTCAATGAAAGGAAAACTGTGAGATTTTAAATGGGTTTCTCTCATTTTATGTTTGAGTTAGATTTTGGGAGTGTGGGAACCTTTTATTGCTGAGATTTTGGTGTGATTAGAGCAATTTGGGGCTTTCCGGCGACCTCAGGCAGCGGCCAACAGTGGATGAAGCGACGAAATTAGGGTTCCAGTGAGGAGTAACGACGGCTGACAATGAACGGGGTGGTCGGTTTCTGGAAAAATTGAACACTCTTGAGGTGTTCTTGGTTTAACTTTAAAATTCTAGAGGTGTTTGATCCGGAAAGGAGGAAGAGAGGAAGTCTTTTTGACTTTTTGTCAACTATTAATTATTTATTATTGTTTTTATTTGTTTATTTACATTATTCTTTTTTTTTTCTAAATTTTTATTGCAAAGAAAACTAAAAAACAACATGTATGTATGCCACGTCACACCGTTACAAAACGGTAACGGCGCGTGTGGCATAGTCAAATTTTCATTCGATTTAGACCCAATTTGGTGCATCTCGAAAATGTTTAGGCTCAATTTGGTTCACCTTAAAGGTTTAGACTCAAATTGAGCAACTTGCAAAAGGTTTAGGCTCAATTTGGACATTTGGCCCTTTTTCTGAAGTAATTAAATTTTAAATATTTCAATCTAGCCCCTAGGGGACACATGTCACTTTTCAAGACCCGTATGAACAATCTGCTAAACTCCATTGACAATGTATTGAATAATTTTCCATAAAGTAAATTTCCTTTGACAAAGATAGTTAAACTTAAAGGATTGAACTTCGTTCCATCAAAAAAAAAAAACGTTCACTTAGAATCTGGCAAAAAAAATTCACCTCCAGCCTGAAAAAGATTAGTCTTAACCAGGGACGGAACTAGAATATCCGTTGAGGGGACTGTAATATATGAGCTTATGTACTTTAATATGTGATATCAATATGATTAATAATATATACCAAAAGTAACACAAAAAAATAATTTGTAAAAGCATAATCAACCAAGTTTATTACAATAAACAATAGGATTTGTAAAAATTGATGGACTATTTTATAGAACTGAAGAGTTAATTTGTAAAATTTTGGGGGCATATTATAAATTTTCCCATTTTATTTGAATTTTACACATACTATGCAACAGTTTTCACGAGCCAAACATTCATTATAACCTCAAACATTCAATGAGAAATGACCAAATAAACAGACAATTATGACAAGCAAATGTGGGACTTGAACTGAGATCTCGTGGTTCAAGGATACATCTTATCATTGGGTCAAATGCTCAAGTGCACCCTTGATTAAACTTTAAAGGAAAATAGAAAAAGAAAAAAATTCAATTAGAAGAGGTTTCAAATTTGAATGAAGCAAATTCTAAAGTTAATATACTTTTTTATGTGTTAGTATTTAGATAATAAAAAATGCAAAAAATTTACAATTTTATTTCCACATTTTGTATCTTTACTCAAAAAATCACCCAACCTTTCAATTTTATTATATAGTTTAACTAAACTTTTATGACCTTATTTATATATGGATATCGAATTAAAACATTGTACCCCTATTTGAGTGATGGTCCAAATATTGATGACCTCTTGGAACAATATTTAATCATAGTAGTCATATGATTTAATTTGTTGATAATTGGACCCTTTTTTTTTGTTACAATGATCACAATGAAATCTTTAACTCACCTCAAAATAATAATAATAATAATTTCAAAAGAAAATTTCAAGAGAGGAAAGTGAAAAATAATGAAAACCATGTGTAAAATAAGTTAAAACTTTATAGATAAAATACTTAAAAGTTGTCTTATTATGTTTTGATCATATATAATTAACATGTGATGCACTCAGTGGTATGTTGCTCATGAAAAGACTAGCTTTAACGATCATTCTTAAGTTGACAATGAAATTAGTTGATAAAACAATGGGATTCCTGTCTCACGTTTTGGCCTTGTTTATTTGTTATTGCCATCTTTTTTATTGATTATTAATATTCCTGGTTTGATAATCATTTTATTAGTGATTAGGAAGCCAAGATTCCATGCATAATTCAACAATATTGTAACATTTTAATTTTCAAAGTTTATATTATATATGTTAGTGTTTATCACATTTAGTTTCTTCTTCATATATATCTCTAAAAATAGATCTTAATAATGATTAAAACATGAATTAAATTTTAAATTTGAATTATAGAATATACTCGTAATTAAATTATAGGGAATAAAAAAGAAGATTAGCTTTTTTAATAACTTAAATCTTTATACATCTAACAACCAAAAAAAAAAAATCTTTATACATCTAAATATGCATCGGTTATTTCATATGTATGTTCATTTTATGAAAAGTCCACTTTAAAGTTGTTCAAATTAGTCCCTATTCCGACAACATTACAAGGTTAGATCACATATCATAATCTCATTTTGTTCTCCCAATAAAAAACATATCCAAGAGGGTCTTAGGTTGTCTAAATCGAGTTAGGTTGATCATCATCAATTGTATATACTTTCAAAGAGAATTTTAATAAAAAAAATTAACAACTACACATTTCAAATATGAAGTTATAGAAGTTTCTTCTTCTAAAAAGTGATGGAAGTGAAAAAAAAATTGTGATTTTAGTACCAAAAAGAATCGTGATTACTAATTATTATTTATGTAAGAGCCTTTAATCTTTCATTAAGTTTATTAATCAAGCTAATTAGAGAATGTATATCTTAATTCGACTACATTAATTCTTTGTGATAAGCCATAAACATCCGCATTCGTCTGGATAGTTTGACTGACTAATCTTGTTCCACTCAAATCGTGGTCCATTATTATTATGAGGTAAGAACTCCTAAAGTCCTAATGATGGTTTTTTCTATTTATAAGATTAACAGTCGACTGTATTCAATGGGAGCAAATACAGAATCACTAGAATCAACCAATGGTTGGTATTATTAATCAAACACACTAACCTCCGATCCAATTGTAAGAAAATTCTCACAGCGCCTATCTGCGGGACTCAAATCTGAGATTTTGCTTAACTGACATAAAAGTCGTTGGTAATTTTGGTGATTAAGCATTATTTTTAGCAGCATAGAAACTGTTTGGCTAATGTAAGTTTCTTTGTTAAGCTTGTCGTATTTCATAATGTAACTTTAACTCACATAAAAAATTTTATATTTTCTCATATTTTCAAATGACTTCATCATTATAAAATTTCCTGGTCCTAATCGTAGATTTGGGGAAAGGGAGAAAGTTATTCAACAACATGAGATATGTTCTTCCTTTTGGGCCAAGAAGACGAAACTTCCATGAACTGTTTACCTAGAAAATCAGTGAAACACCGGTCATTTGTATGTTTCCATGGAAACAACTTCGAATTTTTATTTATCTTTTTTTTATCAAGTACTAATTAATATTAATTAATTAATAAAAAAAATAATAATAATAATAACACCACCTTGTATTAAGACCAAAACGAAGAATTAGTGGACATAAGTAAACGTGAACAACCTTTGTTTGTGTCCATAGTAAGTCAACTGTCCCAAAAGTATTTAGAAATAAGAAAAAACAAACCATAATTATAATTTATATTTACTGCTGGGGAAAACTGGTGGCTGGTGACCTAGAAAAATTAATAAAGGTGAACAAATTGCAGTCTATAACCCATAAGGCCATAATTACAGTGGTAGGTTACCTTCCATTTAAATATATAAATTTAATTTAACTTTGCACAATGTTTTTGGTTAAGTCAAATTTGATTTTAATTTCTCTTTCTTGAATTGAATTAAATTCTTAATTATCATCAGCCATGGCCCGTTTAACTTGAACCATCAACATCAAATATCAATACAGTCCTAATCACCTAATTAATTCGACTCATCCTCCACCCAAAGGGTTCACGATTGGATTTTTGCGACTTTTTGAGAAGCCGACTTTTCATGTACATATCAAGATGACAATTACGTTTCTCTATTTTTTTAATTAAAAAGAAAAATAAAATAAAATAGCTATTGGGTGAGTTTGTAGGTTATTAATCCAGCATGCCTTGTCCTTTGGGGTTAATTAATTAGCTCTTAGTTTCAATTAAAGGCAGGGCTTCAAAGTTTAACCCTTCAAATCCCATTCAAAATACGTGAAACATTAGAAATATTACACAGACCAAGACAATGATTAATTTGTTTTAAATTTAGTAAAAACTCACTTAAAATGGCATAATTACCCTTCTAAAAATTTTTATAAACAATTAATTAATAAATCTTCTCTCCCTTCTCAACTTTCCAAGACCACTTAAAAGTTCTACCACTTTAATTAATACTTAGGGGTATATATGGAAAAAAGAGTAAAATTGCATTGGTTTTGTAATTGTTTCACTTATTTTGAAAGACTGTAAAAGTTAAAATGTTTCACTTATTTTGAAAGGGAGGGAGTAATTACTAGCATATATGAAAGGCATATTTTAGAGTGCAAACAATGGAAAATTTTTGGTATATTTACAAGGAAAATTATTCAATACACCGTCAGTAGAGTTTAGCTGACTATACATACAGGTCCTGAAGGGTGGCATGTTGTTGTAACTTCGGATATCTCAGGAATTAATCAAACAAATAATTAAAGCGGAAATAACAACGAAATTTTCTTGTGGACCATCAAAACAACATTTTCATCAGAATATTCCTCACTATCAGCAGCAACAACATTAACACCACCCTTATTCTTTTTTTTAGATTTCGTGAAATCCCCCAAATCTTCCATTAACTTCTTGCAGTAGGTTTTTATGTGTCCCATCTCATGACAATAATAACACTCCTTATTACTGAAATAAACCCTTGGCCTCGAACTTGATCTTCCTCTTTCATTGAATCTACCCCTCGATCTTGCATCATTCTTATCTCTTCCATTAGTTCTTCCACGATCCACCATGAGAGCACCATTCTCTTCATCTTTTTTTTTTTTTTCCCAGTTTCTTTCAATCTATCATACTCAAAAGTTGCAGAAGTCACATCTTGCAAGCTCAAGGTTTTCCTACCAACCATCAAAGCTCTAGTCACAGGATCATACCTGTCAGTAAGAGAATTAATCAAAACTAGTTTAGGTATGCCCTTAAACTTGTTCCCACTTTCATCTTCAATCCAAATAATTCTCTCTTCAAACACAATTAGTAATCGATTTTGACATATAAATCGACTCTAACTTATCCATCAACTCCTTTGGGGTTTTCACATCTAACACATCATACTTAATTTTAGTAGCAAGAGACAAACGAATTGTACTTATTGCTTTTCATTGAATATCTCTCCACCTGTTGTCATTCATCGCGGAAGGCTTATCAGCTTCAAGCGCATCTCCCAATCCTTGTTGTACTAACATATCTGTTATTGTACTCTGCCACATCTAAAAACTGTTCGTTCCATTAAACTTCTCAATCGCAAACTTCAAAGTTGATCCGTTTGCTTTCTGTCATCTCTAATCAACCGGGCTCTTGATACCACTTGTTGTAACCAGGATATTCCAAACTATAATCTATCAAATTAATCATGCAAGCGGAAGCAACTAAAACAATAAATCATCCACACAAGACAAAAAAAAATTTACGTGGTTCGGCACTGAACTTGCCTACATCCACGGAGGAGAAGAGAAATCCACTAGTTATAGAAAATTACATCAACACATAATTATCAATAACTCTCACTCAATCTCTCAACCCAATCTAACAATCAATCCTAAACCAAACCCAAACAATCTTGAGCACTCTCGCTCGGTCTCTACAAACCAATCATCACATCTACCAAACCAAACAATCACACACACACACACCCATGATGACCGTCCTTTTGTCCTATGGGGTGTCTCCACCCAAATCTAACCCTTAGACTACATCTTTTCTCCAAACATACAAAACTCTATTGATAAACTCTCTATTTATACTAGCACAGACTTGGACTCCAAGAATCTCTTTCCTACTAGGATTCTGGTTTACCAAGTCTTTTTGTCCACCAAGCAATAGGACTAAAAAGTCCAAATCCAAATCTAACTAGGACTTGAGTCAAAATCCTAACACATGTGTCTCTTAGGGACTAGATTGAAATATATAAAACTTAATTAATTAAAAAAGTTGACATGTGTCAACTCCACAATCCGCTTGTGGAGTCCAAAATTTACGCCAATGGATCAAATAATTACCCTATTTACAAATTAATCTTTTTCGAGTTAGGGTAAATTACAAGTTAATCTTGTTAGTCCATTATGGGTAAAAGCTCTCCCAATAATATTTTTTTTCCATTCACAAAATTTGAACTCAAAAGTCGGAACCTTGTTTAAGAGTAACAAGTGCTACTATCCAAACATATTAAGTTTGAAACAACTTGAAACACTCTTTATATGTTTAATATTATCATATTTATACGTCTGTTTTGAGAATCAAAATTAATTAGAAAGCAATCAATTTTTACTAGATGAAAGTGTAAAAATTAAAAAAAGAGAAACATATCTGTCAACAATACAAGACATAGGAGAATACACAAAATAGTCCTCAAACCAAAGGGACAAAATGACCTATGAAATTTCGATTGGAACAATTAAGCCCTCCAATTATCAGTTTTGGGACAATTTAGCCCCTCATTGAATGAACTTTGGTCAGTAAAATAAAATAAGTAAATGAGTACTCCAAATTGATAGACAAAATAGCTTTCGAATTTTGACATAGAAGGACAAAATAGGATAAAATGGCCTTTGAAAAGGGCTAAATTGTCCCAAAATTGAGAATCATAAGACTTGTAATTGAAAGTTCAGGAGCCAATTTGTCCCTTTTGTGATAGTTCAGGGGCCATTCTGTCCATTAATCCCCTTAAATATAAAGAAAAGGAAACCATTGATTCAAGAAATTTTATAATTTCGCTGGTTTAGTTTTAGTCTTTTAGTAGAGGAAGAGTTTGCCAAAAGAAATTCCATTGGTTTAGGGTCCCTTTGGTATAGTTGTAAGATTTGGCTTGGTGAGATGAAAGCATACAGTTGTGGCTGTGAGATTAATGATCAGGTAAAATAGTTGTGGTGGTGAGATTAGAAAGAAAAATGACTATTAAGGGCATTTGTATGAAATATTTTATATATTTGATTTTTATTAATGTATTAATAATTTTCATTATCATATATTTATTTTTTTAGATAAATTATCATATATTTATTTAACTTTTGTAAATAAATATATTTATATTTCATTTATTTTGAATTTATAATTATTTTTATTATTTATTTAATTAATATATTAATTGCTTAATCTTTAAAATTTTTACTCACATATATATACTATATATTATTTTTAGTGGCTATGGAAATTACTTAAAGGCCAAATTGAGGATTGATGTGGTGGCTCCTTTTGGTTTTTTTTGGTCTTTTCTCACTTTTCGGGTGACTAAAAATGCCCTCGATAAATTTCCTCCCTTACTTTTCCTGCTGCCCTTTTTTGTAATTTACTATTTTTATATTTATGATTAAGTGTGTTTTAATTACATATTAATTGTGTGTGGATATTAGGATTTACCGGTTCAACTCCTCTGCCAGAATTCCAAAGGACTGGTGCTATAAATGTATCTTCAATAATGGTTGATTCATGGGTAAACTATTGACATTCCAGTTTTGTTTTCCTTTCGTCTTCATTTCTATTTGGGTGGGTTTCTTCTTCCCTAATATTTCTCTGAATTGGTTTCACATGGACTCCGTTCTGTTTCCTAAAATTTCCAAATGGACGTTGATAAGATCATTCCATTTAATTTAGCAGCGCCTTAGGATTAGGGCTGTAAATGAGTTGAGCTGCTCATGAGCTACTCGTGCTCGACTCGAAGAATACTCGAGTTCGACTCGATTATTCACGAGCCGAGCTCGAGCTCGAGCTGTTCGAGTAATAAACGAGTCGAACTTGAGTTTTCAAATACTCGACTCGAGCGGCTCGCGAGCCTAAATGAGCACCTATATATTTTTAATAATATATATATATATATTTAATATTTAAATTACCATAATACCTTATTAAATTATTGATATTTACAAATTTACCACTACTATATATTTTTATCAAAATGTTTATTATTATTGAATATTGAAAAATTTTTATATGCTGACGAGTCTATCGAGTCAAGCTCGAGCTTCCTCGAGTTCGTAACGAGTCGAGCACGAGCTTCAAAAATAGAAGCTCGACGAGTTCGAGTCGACTTTCGAGCTTCGAGTTTTTCCATCGAGTCGAGCTTGAGCTTTCCAAAACTCGACTTGGCTCGGCTTATTTACAGCCCTACTTAGGATGACATAACCTAAAGTGGAGAGTTTTCATTTCTCACCGCAACATTTTGAGGTAAACCTGGATTTATTTGGATTTATATTATAGTTAGCCAATGCTAAGTACAATGATTTTGTGATGCATTGTGTAAATTACATATGTTCCTGCAAATGCTCTCAACTAATTCAATTTTCCTACGACAACTAAATGCTCCTTGACTACAAAAAATTAGGCATTCTTATGTAGAAGCCATATTTTTTCACCTACCCGAGTTCATTAATTCAACAAGTGCAATCAAGATAAAAAAATGACCGTAGCGTACTATGCTTTTTTAGATGATCAACATACATTTCAAGCAACAATTAATATTAGCTTTATTTTGATGAATTATCTAGAGATGGAGGAGTAGAATATTAGCTTTATTTTGATGAATTACCTAGAGATGGAGTAAAATTTAGATAATGCACTTTTAGAATGAAAGAGAGGTCATGTGTTTTGCTTTATATATGCGAATTATTTGTTTCGATGTATGAGTTTTTTTCTAATTGATTAACTTATAGCCAATGCAATATATTCTTACTAACCGACTTAAACAACTACAAAAAATATAGTCCTAATAAGAAAATGACTGCAGTGCAAGCGCAGGCCGCCCTGCTTGTTATAATTAATTACTACATATGAAGTAATTGAATTATGTTTAATAAAATTCTTATATATAAATATCATTAAAAGGTTTCTCGCCAAAAAAATCATTAAAAGGTTATTTGAAATATATATTAATAAATGAAGGGGGAAAATTTTTAAAAAGTGGGTAGTATGGGAAGAGCACAAAATAATCCAGGATTAAAAAAATAAAGAAAAAAAAAACTCCATCCCAAAATCACTCACTGCACCTTTGCCAAACAACTATAACTACAAGTTGCCCACATAAAGCAAACTCATTTCACCTTGAATTACACCTAAGGGCAAATAGTGTGGTAAGAAGCCAAAAAGTGGCTTGAATGTGCCGCACCACTCAAACACTGGGAGTCTTAGTTTCAGTCTTGCAATAGAGGAATAGTTTGCCAAAAAGAAGGAAGCTATATATTACTAGTAATATTACACTAGACTAGATTGTATGTAGTGGGCTAATGAGAAGGGGCAAGTAGCTTTAATTTGGTGGCTAAGGACATGCACACGATATATTGCACAAGATGTAAGTGGAGCCCCTAACATAAATAAGTACTTAAGGCGGCCTTTGACGAATTAAGAATCTTTAATTCATTTTGTAGTGGAATATATTCTCTCTATGAATTTTTCAAATAAGTACTTGACCTTAACAATTTTTAACTGGGAAAATTTCAGTTAGGTGTATTGAACTTCAAAATAATCAATGGGTGGTGGTATGGTGAAAACTCATCAACATTTGGTGTAATGACAGTAATTATCACTTTTAAGTATATTGAGTGATTTATGAATAATGTCAAAATTACCCTTTTTCATTAAAAAAAAAAGAGGGAACAAACCAGAATCCCTCTTCCTCCCCGATTTTATTCATCCTCATTTACTTTTAAAACTTTCTCACCCTACAGGCAGCCAAGCTTTGTTCTTTTCTCCAAAACTTCCCTCAATCTTCATTTCTTGAAGAATCTTGGTGGAACAAGTGATTACCCATATCGAAAATGCATCCAAGAATCATATTGTCATAAATCATATCACCGTTGTTATTATTTAGCCCTTTACAACATTGAATATGTTCTTCAAATAGTTTTATACTTATATTAGTTCGCAAAAATAGAGTTCTACTTTGAATTTAGATTCCCATAGTTTTGATGATTTATTGTTTTGATTATTAAAATACCATTGTTTTATTGCATGTACTCACAACCCAAATGTATTGAATCCGTTCACATGCTATTTGATTGAAACTTGGAATCTCCAATTTCATGGCAGCCGAAAGGGTAGGTGGAACCTTCCAATGAAAAATATGGGTCTTTCCACTAGAATCCAAAATCTGTACTTAATATGGGATCTTTCCCTCGAGGATGTACTCTTTCAAGAGTTTACCAAGACTTTGATAATCTTGGTGTGCTCGCTGCTCAGAATATTTTGTCAACTTATAGTGCTAGAATCTCGCTTTTCCTCTCACAATCACTACATGTTTTTTTGCGCAACAAGCCATCCGAGCACTTGTTTTTCTCATGAATATGTTAGCTGAAGAGGACCATTGACTTGATCACCTGTTCTTATTCAAGAGTAAGAAAATTTGGATTAACACCCATATTGTTTTCCATTTTTGGTTTAAACAAGGCTTTAACTCATTTCTTTTCCCACTTTGGGATCTTTCGCTTCAAGATGCAGCCAAATGGTCCGTTAACCATCACCCTTCTTTGAGTTGGACCTGTCTTAATTGTGTATCAAACCATATTTATATCCAAAGAACTTGACTTTGCTTTGAAATGTGCCTCTTCTCTCACAGTCGCAATCCGAAATCGAGGGAATTGGTGGAGAAAGAGGGCAAAAGAAAGGGAGGCCGGACAACGCCAAAGCAGTGGAAGAGAGGAAGCATGATCGAGGAAGAAGGAAGCAAACTTTCCGAGGGTTCCGACAAAATTTTCAAGCAAACAGCTTTTTATCATTCAAGACACACTAATAAATACCTTCAAGGTGTCTCATCAAGACCTCGGTTGGCTTCTCTTTTGCAATAAAGCAGAGTCTATCCCATTTTTTAACAGAATTAGATCACATCTTTAATTAATATTAATGAGTGGAAAAAATATATCTATATACCTTACCTATATATATATATAACCCCATTACATAGACTTTTGACATCTGGCCAAATTCATGGGTAACACTTGTCACCCTCAATGGCCAAATGAGAAACGACTTATTTATGCAATAACTCCCGAACATTTCAAATTTATTCTATTGAGTCCTTCTGAAATTTTTAACAGTCCTGCAACTTAATTTATTTATATATTAAGGCCCTCAAATATTTATCCTTTATGCAATTTCATCCTCAAACTTTTATTTTATACAATTTAGTCCTTTAATTTTACTTCTTTAACTTTTAACTTTTATTATTTTAACTCATTAAAACTCTATAAAAATGATTTGTAATACCTTTCTATTAGTTCTTAAATTTTCTATTAGTCCTTAAATTTGTGTGAGTGGGAATTATCATATATGTACAAATGATAAAAGGTGTCGCCGCAGCGGAGCGCGACTGTGTATTTGCTTGTTAAGTAAATAAAAGAAATAAAGTTGAATAATAAAATTGTATAGAAAAAAAATGTATGAGGAACTAAATCGTATAGAATAAAAGTGTAAGAGGGATTTTCTGTAAAAGATTAAACTTGAAGAATTAAATCGAGTAAAATAAAGATTGTAAAAGGACTAAATAGCATAAAGCAAAAAGTCAAAGAGGTGAATTGCAATCATCAGCAAATGTTATACGAAGTCGTACAGCCGACGTGCGGTGTCCATACATGTTCGTACAAGTACACATTTTCCATTATCTTACTATCCTAACTATTTTAGACTGAATTATTTTAATTAGGGTTATTTTTGGAATTCCCGTTGATTAAGGTTTCTCAGGGTTTGCCATTTAAACAACTTTTGGGGTTTACTCACTACAAACAAAATGCCATTTACCAACAGAGGCTCATACCTACAGTCATATTTCGTTGGTATAGAGGGTTTATACCAACGGGATTTGGCTGCTGTCAGTATATATAAGACATATACGAACACCTATGCCATCTATTGGTATAGACTAGCGCTACTCTAACGGTGCTCTAGTAGCCGTAGGTATAATAGTATAATATACCAACGCATATATTGTTTCCCGTAGCTATAGGACAAAAGTGAACAAATGAAAAATTAATTTTTCATTTTCATCAAAAATTATATATTAAATTTAAAAATAAATTTATTCTTTTAAAATAAATGACCTATTCCAACAGCGAATAGTAATTATGCCGTTGCTATAGTACAAAGTAAAATTTTTTTCCAACCCCGCCATATTTTCATTGAGGCGGGACAACTAATAATTTTTACCTCCTAATTTTTTTTTCTAAAAAGTTTATACCAACACTTTCTTTACTTTTTACTGTTGGTATAGTAATATTTAAGTTGAAGGAAATATATTCCAACAACTTCTTATAATTATCCCGTTGGTATAGATAAAAGCTATTAGGCGTTTTTTGGGTATCGGGTTACTTAGGTTAGAAATACAAAAAATTAGATCGTTGCCTCCCTCCTTGGAAAATTTGGGGATTTTTTTCACTTACTTCTCAACAATCAGAATTCGCTTCTCTTCATTCACTCTGCCACTCCAATTCCCTGCTTCCATCTTCCATCTTCCTTCCTTCCTTCCTTCTCGATTTTTCCATCTTCCATCTTCCTTCCTTCCTTGATTTGTCGGTACTTCTTCAAGGAAATTTTGTGCAACTTCTCCAAGGAACTTTCAAAGCTCCGATCGATTCAAGACCAACGGCCTGGATCTCGTGCCTGGTATAATCACTTTCTCTGCCTCTCTTTGCTCTTGAATCTACTTTATAAGTTTCAAATAGAAGCATGTTCTTATTAGCTCTTTTACTTTTCAAATAGAATCAATTGTTACAGCTTGGTAGCGGTTGGTTCCCTCCTTAATTTTTTTTCCATTGCCTAAGTTTTGCCTAATTTTTTTTCCAGCTTGCTACACTGTATACTGGCATAGGTGTTTTCTACTTCACTATCGGCACCGGTCTTGGGATCGCTTCTGCTTCTGTGTTGATGTAAGTTCCATCAATTTCTCCTTTTTATATTTGTCAATGAGAATGCTTTTTTTTTTCCTAGATATAGGGTGAGTTGGATTCATTGATTAAGTTTCATGAAGAACTTCATGTAAGTAATCATGTTTTAAGTACAGAGTCTTGGAATGGCTGGACATATCTTACACAACAACAATTATCCTTTATTTAATATTTTTTTTCTGCTTATAAGATTATAAAAAATGGTGGCCAAGTTTGTAAAGGATTAGGTACATTCTGGTAGCAAATTATGGGATATCAGGAAACTTTATTTTCCAAATTGTATTTAAGTTCCCAATAAACCAATTTAGCAACATTCTGGTTTAGCCATTTCAAGCAAGACATGCCTGTTGTTTCTTCTTTACATCTCTTTCCTAAGACTAAGCATTACATCCCTTTAATAATTTTTCTCTTTTCAATCATATCTTTCTCCATACTTGGTTCATAGGTAAGAAGTTAAAAGGAAGTATGATATTCCCATCTCACCAGACACCAGCTAAAATTTAAAAAACAAATATACTCTACCTGATTTGAATGTAAATGGAGTCTCGTGGGATTTGGTCTCTTCCAACTTTGGAAGGCCATATTAAGACATTAATTACATAACAATAATCTGATAAGATAAGTCATGGTATAACTAGGATTATCAATTATTATAGCAATGTTTGGAAACTTCCCCTTCTTCTTTCTATTTGTTTGCTTTTGCATGTTTGCATCATTGCATGGTTGCACTGTTTCTTAATTTTCTCGCAACTGCAATTCCAATTCATATCTAATATTTTATCAAATTTTAAATAGAGTTTGCCAATCAGACAATAAAAATGAATGTGAAACGTGGAAATCCCATCATCTGTAAAGCTAGATAATCATGGCTGAAAACTTGAAAGCTAGACTATAGAGATCAATGTAGCAGAATAAAAGTTTATGTTCTGGTTGGAATCAATTGCTACAGCTTGGTAGCGGTTGGTTCCCTCCTTAAATTTGCATGGAAGGTGGTCAATATACATGTTTCATTTAGTTTAGTTCAAGTTTGGATTTGTTATAAATTGCTAAGTTGAGCTTATTTCATATCGTGTGGAAATTTAAGTCCCCTGGTTTTTTATTAATAGTAAAGTCCATGACAAATTGCAGTTTATAATCATTCATAAATAGTGTTTGAAAATGCTTCCAATGGAAGGGTAGTTCAATCTTTTGCTGTGGCTTACAAAAGACATAAGATGAATGTTGATATGATGTTTCTTCTTCGTTTTAAAGGGAAGGCAGGCGTTTAGTTTGCATCTATAACATACTGGGAGTAATTAATTTGCTGAATAGGATGTGAAAGATTAATGTGGTATATAGATTGCTTCGTATTATAGTCTATTTAAGTATCCTGTATTATAGTCTATTAAGTTTTGAGGTTGAATAGATTTTCTGTTATCTCACTATGTGATTTCTAGTTTTTGTGAATTCTCAAGTGTCAAGACAGTTTGTTTTTCCTCTATACTTCACAGGTTGTGTATTCTTTCTTCGTATTATAGTCTATTTAAGTATCATGTATCCAGTGATCCATGACTGAATTCATTTTAGTTGCTATAGATGCCAATGGCTAATTATAAATGGTGGGTGCCAAAATTTTAGCTATCAAAGTCTACACCCTCCATTGCAGCAGCAAATGCTTGCTTTCTCAAAAGCCTTTTTTAAGTAGTGTAACAGATCTAGCCCACTGCTTTTTGGTACTAGCATTTTTGATTCCATCATTCATACAACTGATGGCTAATTATTAGGATTATTAATTAGTGTACTATTACTAAATTATATATATACTTTAGTAATTTATTTATATTTATGTACCTAAAGTCCTTACAACTTATATATAATAATAACCCCACTTTCGTAGGGAGGAGTCCTAACTATGGGGTGCCTATGTTTGCAGAGATATACGGTACCCAGCTTTGCATTGCTCATCTTTTTCCATTATAAAAACATGCACCCTTGACCCTTGGGATTTAAAAAACAAAAAACTAAAGCTCTCGTTAGTTGTTTCTTTTTGCTACACATCCAACAATATTATTTCTAGGGGTCATCTGGTAGAAAAAAAAAAGGGGCGTGAATTTGCTCTCTAAAATGCCCTCTTCCAAGTAGCAATAGCCAATATGTTTTTGCAAGCCAACCTGGGGTAAATCTCAGAAAATATTAATTCTACTCTTTTATGTATATAGACTTTAACTTAAATGGGAACATTATGTAGCTATATATGTTCATACCATTAATTGTTCTGCTGCAAATGTTGCAGTTTCAAGCTTTCACATTATTCTTCTCTTTTTTTGTGGCTTTGCTGATTATTGTTGTTCCATTTCTTTTTTATTGTGATGTTGATTTTTTTTGAATCGCTCCTCTCCTTTCGGTGAGGAAGGGGAACTTTCTTACCCCCCTTTACACAACTTTATTTTTTACAAGACTTACAAGACTATTTAAATGAGAAATATATTTTTTACAAGACTTGTATTAGGGATCTAATGGAATTTATCATTTAAATGCAGAACTTGTTGAAAAAATTTCATAAAGGGCCTGCTATTGTCCGAACTCACTCAGGTACTACACTTGCTATCTAAATCTTTTTGCAACTAGTATAGACATTGATCAAGTGTGTTCTTTATCCATTTCAATTTTTTTTTTTACTTTTGGACTCTTAATTTAAATTGTCCTTCATTTGTGTTGATTTGAATGTGTATTGGTTTGTGATAGATATGTGAATTATTTGAACTTAATTTTGTGATGTTCTATTGTTGTTGAACTTATGTATGTTTGTCTTATCTTTTTTGATGCCTGTGAACTTAATGATGTTTTTTTTAATTCTTTTTTGCTGTTGAAATTAAATATGTTTGTAATTTTTTGGCAGACCCATCCTTTACATAGAAAATTATGTCAAACTGTATGCTTTTTGCTTTGGTAATAGTTAGGGTACAAATGTAACTTATTCTTGTTGAGAAATATGTTGTAGAGATGGATAAGAGTTGGATAGGATTGACATCAAGAGCAAGTACAGAATATGTTAATGGGGTGAACCAGTTTTTAGACTTTGCTTTTGCAAGATCAGCTATTGATGGGCTCATTTGGTGTCCTTGTGTTAACTGTGTCAATACGTATCAAATGACTAGGCAAGATGCATTTGATCTCTTGATTTGTGATGGCTTTCTTAAAGGATATGTTAGATGGATTTTCCATGGTGAGGTATTGGAGGAATATAGTTCTACTATTAGGTGTGATGAGGAAGAAAGGGACTTAGAGTTGGGTCATGACGTTAATGATTTATTGAATGATATAAGGGGACAAAGGGACATGAATGTTGATTCAGAGAACACAGAATTTAGAGATGGTGTTAGAGAGCAATATCAGGGTCATAGAATTGATAGCAGCAAGTTTTATAGCCTTCTTAAAGATGGTGATGTACCGCTATATCCAGGCTGCAAGACCTTTTCAAGGTTATCATTTTCAATTTATTTGTTTCACATTAAGTGTTACAATGGCTGGACTAATAAATCCTTGGATGTATTATTGAAGATGTTGAAAATTTCTCTCCCACAAGGTAATAATTGTCCAGGGTCCTATTGTGAGATAAAGAAGATGATTTCAGCTTTAAGTTTAGGGTACGAAAAAATCCATGCTTGTCCCAATGACTGCATGTTGTTTTGGAAGGATAAGGCAAATGAACAAAATTGTCTTAAATGTGGTGCCTCTAGGTGGAAAGAGAGTTTAAATGGAGAAAGTGAATGTGAAGATTCTTCAAAAAAGAAGAAAGCTGCAAAGATATTGCGTTGGATTCCCTTGATTCCAAGATTACGAAGGTTATTCATGTCTTCCAAGACTGCTCCCTCAATGAGATGGCATGAAGTAGAACGCACCAAGGATGGACGTCAAAGACATCCTGCAGATTCTCAGTGTTGGAAACACTTAGATACTCTTTATCCTCAGTTTGCCTCTGATGCTCGTAATGTTCGCTTGGGGTTAGCTTCAGACGGTTTTAATCCTTTCAAAACTCTTAGTGCGACTCATAGTACTTGGCCTGTAATAGTGATTCCTTATAATTTACCTTTTTGAGTTGTCCCTGGAGATACAATGTTGACACAGTATTATGTTAAAGGCATGCTTATATATATAGATAGATAGGAAGAATAAAAGAAAGCAATTTTATATTAGAAACAAATAGCATGTATTAAGACTTGAAACAAATTGCTCATGCTATTCCATGCGCACTGTAAAGTTCCCAGTAAGAAACTGCAGTCAAAGCAAGCATCTTTTTAACAGAAACCATTCTTTTTTTAAAAGCTTTCCATTAATCATATTATTCCAATTTGCCATCTTAGTTATAGCAGAAATCCTTACTTTGGATTCAGACATACTTGAAAGTAAATATTTTAGTGAAGATGTTTACAAGTTAAATCTGTTGTTTTTTAGCTTTTAAAGTATGTTTATGGTTTCTAC
>AWUE01018035.1:0-82340 GCA_001974825.2 Corchorus olitorius
AATAGAGTTTGCCAATCAGACAATAAAAATGAATGTGAAACGTGGAAATCCCATCATCTGTAAAGCTAGATAAATCATGGCTGAAAACTTGAAAGCTAGACTATAGAGATCAATGTAGCAGAATAAAAGTTTATGTTCTGGTTGGAATCAATTGCTACAGCTTGGTAGCGGTTGGTTCCCTCCTTAAATTTGCATGGAAGGTGGTCAATATACATGTTTCATTTAGTTTAGTTCAAGTTTGGATTTGTTATAAATTGCTAAGTTGAGCTTATTTCATATCGTGTGGAAATTTAAGTCCCCTGGTTTTTTATTAATAGTAAAGTCCATGACAAATTGCAGTTTATAATCATTCATAAATAGTGTTTGAAAATGCTTCCAATGGAAGGGTAGTTCAATCTTTTGCTGTGGCTTACAAAAGACATAAGATGAATGTTGATATGATGTTTCTTCTTCGTTTTAAAGGGAAGGCAGGCGTTTAGTTTGCATCTATAACATACTGGGAGTAATTAATTTGCTGAATAGGATGTGAAAGATTAATGTGGTATATAGATTGCTTCGTATTATAGTCTATTTAAGTATCCTGTATTATAGTCTATTAAGTTTTGAGGTTGAATAGATTTTCTGTTATCTCACTATGTGATTTCTAGTTTTTGTGAATTCTCAAGTGTCAAGACAGTTTGTTTTTCCTCTATACTTCACAGGTTGTGTATTCTTTCTTCGTATTATAGTCTATTTAAGTATCATGTATCCAGTGATCCATGACTGAATTCATTGTGCAGGAACTAAATCATTGTGCAGGAACAAAGTGCAAAAAACAGAGAGAATCGCTCAAAATCAGATCAGCCTCATTGTGCAGGAACTAAATCATTCTCCAGGCTTATTCAAACTATGGTACATATATTACCCTTTTCTTGAGAACTAGTTAAATATTTATGAGTCTTATTTTATTGTGTGGTTAGTCCATTTGGAAACTTAATAATGCGATTTTGTAGACTGAGGAAAACAACGGAATTCCACCATCACGTGCTGATGTTTATATTCGTACTCGAACTCGTAAAGATGGAAATGTTGTTAATGACAAGGCAGCTGAATTTGTGGTAATTAAATAGTTTTCCATTATGTTTTTTAAGTTTATGTTTATTATTGTTGTTTTATAATTTCCATGTTTATCGAACTTTTCATTTCATTTCGGTCTTAGCAACGCATGAAGGGAATCAGAATTGAAATCAGTGAGGATTCTGTTACTTAAGAGACTTCATGGAAAGACGATGTGTTTTCCAAAGTGGTAGGACCGGAGAAAAGATCAGGGCGTGTTCGTTGTTCGGGAATAAAATCCAGTTTATCTAATAAATCAGGGCCCTCAAGTTCCCAACCAACGCAGCAAAATCAAGAGGTACAAGGGTTAAAGACTGAAGTTCAAAACCTGAGGACTGCTTTGAAAGTTGTCCTAAATGTTCTTCAGCGACAATTTCCTGATGAGAGTGAAGAAATGTTGAATACTATTACTCGTGTTGTCAATGGAGAGGTATTACAATACATGTTTGGTAGTATGTCAATTCAATTTTGAAAATGCAATGTTTTCCTTTCATTATCATTATCATTTTCTTTGTTATTTATTTTCTTCCTTTTTAATTATTTTCTAGACACAAGATGCTACTAGTGCTCCAGAAATCTCACCAGTTAGAAACAATAATCGGTCCTCTGAATCAAGTCATCAGCCTTCTCTAAATCAAGGTAATAATCTTCTCATTAAGTTTGGCTAATACACTTGCCAAAGATGGGGTTGAAAGGGTTGATGATATGCTACTGGTGTATTGAGCTTTGTGATTTGGTTCCTTGGATGGGTAGATTTGTTCAAGCTACTGCTGCTGTTTATTTTGTTGGTTTTTGTTTTCTTTGGTCGCTTTTGTAGCTTGTCGCAATAGTGTAATTGTGGTTGTTTGATGCTATGTTGTGGTAGTATTTTGTCTGTACTTTTGCATGCGATGTGATGATGCTTTGGTTGATAAAATTTCTATTTGGCTTTTGATAAAATTTCTGTTCTGTCAAAGTGTACGCAATGTTGCTGGTTTGTGATCAATTTTGTCTATTTGGTTTGTGAATATTTTCTTGATTGATGTATATTCATGTTGAAATTTCTTTTTAAACCACTTCCTTGATTTGATAGCTCCATTTCCATATTTGTTTCTGTTTATCTTGTCATTCTTTTTTGTTTGATTGTTTGGTAAATTCTTGCAGATAATACTCCAGATAATGCTGATGCATGAACTTGGAGATTATGCCAACTTAAAGCTCAATGGTGGATGAGGATGTTTAGACTTAGTAAGATGATGTTTCTTTCTTTAGACTTAGTAATATGACTATTCGTAGTTTGACATTCAGTTACTTTTATATTCCTGTTTCCCTTTCCCTTTCTGACAATTATATTAATGTAAGACCAATTGTTAGTTTTATTAATGTAAGACCAGTTGTGTGGATTAAAATACTTTGTTTTAATGTTAGTAAACAATTTGCACCTCTTCTTATTGTGTTTTCTTTTTGTATTTATAAAATATTAGAGTAATTAATTGATAAATTATTTATATTACAAATTAATTAAAAAGACCCATACCAATGAATTATACCCATTTAAACAAATGCATAATCTAATTTGAAAGGTTTTACCAACGGTTTAACTGTAGCTATTATGATATTTAAACTAATTGATGGTTTAACTTGGAGCAACGGATATTACCGTAGCTAAGCTATAGCATCGGACGGTCCGTTGGTATAAGCAACCAAAGGAAAATATGCTCTACCTACGGATTGTCGTTGGTATACAAATTATACCGATGGCTAGGACCGTTGGTATAGCTATCAACAATAATCAGGGCTAAAGGGATGTATACCAACGGTAGGAAAACTACCAACGCCGTGGAAGCCGTAGGAACATGTCAGAACGCTATTCTGGCGCCACCTAAAATCGTTGGTATAGAGTTATACCGACGAGGCATTTACTGGCAGCAAATTTGCCGTCGGAATAGCACATTTTACCGTTGGTATAAGCTACAGGGGCCTATACCAACGGTTTTTTCACTTATAGCAACGTTTTCCAGTCTGTTGGTAAATGGCAGTTTGTTTGTAGTGACTTCATGTAATGCATTATCATGGGTTTGTGAATTGAAAATTTTCATGTTCTTGGAATTTTGATAATTTTATTCTCGTTTATCTAAGAAAGTCTGTTAGACAGATTTCTTGTTGGATTTCCTTGAATTGTTTGGAAACTTTATTTATCTTCTTTTTTGCTGCGTCAGGTATGACATTCCAACTGAGATCTCAAATCCATGAAGTGTGAGTTGTGTGAATTAATTAATAGAGAACATCCCAACCAATTGACCAAAAAGTTACGATGCATGTCTAACCACCAGATATGGGTGATATTGAGATCCATGAAATAGTTCTCCCATCAAACCAATCACACCATGCGTCTCGTCGTGTGCCCTGCATCTAGTTCTTGCTTCATATCCACATCCCATATAAACAGAAGTAATGCCACTACTTCGAATATTATTACCACAATGATGGTGACTCCAAGGGAAATCCTCTAACCTCGAAGAAGGAAATCTAATGTGACACGGTTCACATCATGTGACACTAATAGCCCTCAAAAGTTGACCAAAACTAAAAAGAGAAACCTAATATCGAGGAGGTATTGGGGCGACGAATAAAAATACATATTAATGATTAAACTCAAATTGTTTTGTAAGGAAAATTAAAAAAAATATATATAAGAACTAATAAAGGAAAACTGGAAAAATAATTTAGGATACACTAAAATGTATCTTGCATAATTATTTCCATATAATAGGATTTTGAAAGGATTTTCAGCGTCATTTTGGAACTATATTCATATTATATGAGTATTAATTTGAAATTGAGGAAAAAAAACCACACTGAGCTAAACTAATGATAAAGCATACTGAGCTAAACTATGAGCTACATTGTTACCATCCCTTCCAACATGTTTAAAGTGGCAGGTTTCAAACCAAGTCGCTTCAACTTTAGCATCCTCAATGAGTTCTCCAACTGGAGAAAAGTCGTAGCATCCTCAATGAGTTTTTCAACACATCGCCTTCAATAAGTATTCTGGTAAATCCCATTTCATGCGCTCATGACAAATGCTTTTAGTGTTGCATTTGCTTCTGTAACAAAGGGGTCTGTGACATGTGAGAAATTTTGAGTTGCTGTTCCTAAGATTCTGCCTTCTGAATCTCGAGCAATGATTCCAAAGCTACTAGCCAAAAGTCGAGAGTCCACAGCAGAATCAAAGTTTACTTGGATCAAGTTCCCTACTGGCGGTCTCCACTCACCTTTGGCATTGTGTGAGCTATTTGAACTGTCTTTTTGCACCGCAACAACGAGATAAATTAGTTTGAGGTATATTAGTATAACTTAATATTTTATTAACTTGTGCTAAACTACTGGTTAAGTTTGAACCTCAATCTCATATTCTTGATTAGAAACTGTGCATACTTGGAATTGTTTGTATGAACTTCCAAATCAGTAGTAGTTAGTACTAATTTTACTTAAAGAAATGAATATTTTACGATGTTAATCTTATAGCCACTAGGTAAGAGCTCGCGCACTATGCTTTTCTTGCACTTGATATGCAATAACCTCTAATTAAGTCATGTGTTTTTACAGATTTGGACTTAAGTAAGGATCGAACCAAATTTGGTCAATCACCAATAGCAATAAATTTTATATTTTATCTCAAGGGGGCCACTATTTTATAAAATACCGAAAATACCCTTAACCGCTATTATAAATAACAAAAAAAACCGAAGTTGAAAAGACGGAAAAACCAAATCAAATAGTAAAAGTTGTAGATTATGGAAAAACCTTTTAATAAAGACACTTGAATAAGTTTAATCGGAAATTTGGAGCAAAAATTATATAATGAAAAGTAGACCGTCCACCTAAACTACTAACTTTTTCGAAGCTTTAGTTTTCTTTTTTTGAAACATCAAATTTAGCTTTTGAATCCTTCATAAAAGTTGTAACTTTTAATAGAAACTTTGAACCGCCTAAATCAGACATTCAGAACAAAAATTTTATAATATTAAGTAGACCATCTACCCACACTATTAATATTTCAGAATTAATTTTTATACTAAAAAATCAAATTTAGATTTTACGTCCTTCATAAAAGTTGTAGATGATATAACAACTTCTTAATAGACACTTAAATAAACTTAATCGTACATACAGAGAAAAATTATATAAATATTAAATAGACAATCCACCGAAATAACAAAATTTTCAGAAGCATTTTTTATACTTGAAATGTCCAATTTAGCTTTCGAGTCCTTCATGAAAGTTGTAGATTATGGAACAACCTTTTGATAGACACTTGAATCAATTCAATCGGACATCTAAAGCAAAAATTATGTAATATTAAGTAGACCGTCCCATCCCGCTAACCGAAACAACTAATTTTTTGGAAGCGTTTTTTAAAAAATTTTTGAAACATTAAATTATTTTTTGAATCCTTCATGAAAGTTGTAGATAATGGAACAATCTTTTAAGAGACACTTGAATCATCTCAATCAGACATATAGAGCAAAAGTTAAGTAGTATTAAGTGGACCGTCCATTCTTGTTAACCGAAACAACTAATTTTTCAAAAGCATTTTTGATACTTGAAACATTAAATTTAGTTTTCGAGTCCTTCATGAAAGTTTTAGATCATGGCACAGGATTTTAATAGACACTCGAATCGCCTTGGTCGGATATCCGAAGCGAAAATTATATGATGTTAAATAGACCATTCAACCAAACCACTTATAATTATGTTATATTATATTTTAAAATGCTAGAAAGTCAAAAAAGCCCTCAGAGCTTTGTGAGAATAACAAAAAATCAAAAGTGAAATGACTAAAAAACCAAGCTGAATAGTAACAAAATGAATGTAGTGATTCGGCTAGGAAAAATTTTGAGGGTATTTTAGTAATTACACTTCTTACTATTAGTGTTTTTAATAATATTATAATTTAAAATGCTAGAAATTCAAAAATGCCCTCAGAGGTTTGTGAGAATAACAAAAAGACCAAAAGTGAAATGACTAAAAAACCAAGCTGAATAGTAACAAAATGAATATAGTGATTCGGTTATGAAAAATTTTGAGGGTATTTTAGTAATTACACTTCCTGCTATTAGTGTTTTCTATAATATAATTTAAAATGTTAGAAAGTCAAAAATGCTCTCAGAGGTTTGTGAGAATAACAAAAAAAAAACCAAAAGTGAAATGACTAAAAAACCAAGCTGAGTGGTAACAAAATGAATATAGTGATTCGGTTAGGAAAATTTTTGAGGGTATTTTAGTAATTACACTTCTTACTATTAGTGTTTTTATAATATTATAATTTAAAATGCTAGAAAGTCAAAAAAACCCTCAGAGGTTTGTGAGAATAACAAAAAACCAAAAGTGAAATGACTAAAAAACCAAGCTGAATAGTAACAAAATGAATGTAGTGATTCGGTTAGGAAAATTTTTGAGGGTACTTTAGTAATTACACTTCCTACTATTAGTGTTTTTTATAATATAATGTAAAAAGAAAAAATTAGTAACATTATTCGACACAATTATTATATAAAAATAATAATAAATGTAGAATAAGAAATTTCGGCAAATCATTAATTTGTCACATTTTTCTTTTAAATAAATTATTCTTAAATTTATTGAATATTTTCTAAAGAAAATTGTTAAATTAAGATGACACATGGTCTAGCCAATCAATTTCAAAGTTTCAAAGGTTTAACCAATCAAAATTAAGTTGTTAATCAACACCTTTTATCTCTAATTAAATTGAGATAATTGGCAGATAAATTACATCATATGATCAATCAAAATATAAAATCCCAAAGTTTTATAAACTAGCCAATAAGATTTCTCCGATGTGTCGTCCTATTCATCTCAAATTGAAATTAACTATTTAGAGATAAATATCTAGGAGAAATAAGCTTCTCTTTAAACTCTCCATCCCTCATTATAGGATTTGGCTCCTCTCTAGTCCATCTTTTGGACTGGAGAGGCCAGTCCACTGTAAGATTATGCCACATTTTATCTTTAGGAATCTAACGGTTAGATACGTTTTTAAGCAACTTAAGCAAATCAATTAAACAGTATAGTTTCTATTCCATTTACATCAATCGGCGGTGTTGTGATTACATAACTCGGGTCCTCATTATCCCTTTCAACCCTTTTCTTCACGGCACATCCTTCAACTGAACATCTATGATAGTTCTTGTTAAGCAAAGCAAATTATAAGAATCGAGAACTCAACTTCTGAATCTATATTGGTTAAACAGACAGTATATCTTTAACTTCTGTTATGTTTTATGAGCTCTAATCCAAAAACCTAACAAAAAAATTCAGTACTTCAAACCCCAAAACCTGAAACTAAACATCCATGCGTTGGCATTGTCATTCGCACAAAAAATTGGGTCTTTAAAACAATTTTTTGGGGTCTGATTTATTCTCTTACCCTTGGCATCGATGAAGACAGGAGTAGTTCAAAAATTTTAAGAGAAGAAAAGAGAATATATTAGTATTAAAATTAAGAGAACGATGGCCAATAAAAAGTGAAGGAAATAATAAGAGAAAAATTTGTTATGCAAATTTGTTTTGTGTATAATTTTCTTGAAAGAGATGAAAGGGATCCTACGAAAAGAGTCATTATCAACCAATTTCTTTCACCCTGTAAAAGTTACAGGGGATTAAGCAAATTTACCCAAATGAAAGTTTGAAATACTGAAACTTAGTAAGTCTGATCTGCAACAAGAAAAGGGAATTGACTTTTTCAGCATGTGCCTCTAAAGAAGAAAAAAACTACTGTGAAAATGAAGAGAACAACATTAACAGACTTCCAAAAGAGTCGTGCTTCACTGTAACTGGCCGATCCCAAAACTACTCAGACTTGGTGTTCGATAGGCTACTCCCTCTTTTGGTGTGCTAAATTAATATTATCCATTGATTGTATAAATTGTCAGGTGTCAACATCTTAAGATAGACTGGCCTCTCCAGTCCATTTTGAGGACTGGAGAGGAGCCTGATCCCCATTATAGATACCAAGTTCCCCAATCCGTTTTCCACACACAATTGAAAGCAGAGAAGAATGAAAAACAAAGTTTTCTGAAGATCCAAGGAGAATTATCATCAAAGAAGATGGAGGATTATCAAGGAAGAAATTTATTTGCAGAAGTTCTGAAGAATTAAGTTCTGATGCTTTCAAGAAATTGTTATTTTGATCTTCATCAACTTATTTGCAGAACATTATTTTTAGGAAAATTATACAATATACTTTCAGTGAGTTAGCAAACTACACATGCGGGGTTTAAGGATTGACATGTGTTCTTTAGGGAATAGTTTTAAAATTTAAAAACAAAATTAATTTTGAAAATATATACGTGTCAACTCCTCAACCCACTTGTGGAGTCCAAAATTTACACTGTTAATGTATCAAATAATTATCCTTATTTTTATTTATTCAAGATAAGTCGCCAAGACCAAGCTATCAAATTATCAATTCAAGATCAAGTTGCCAAGATCCTTAAATTAAATCATCCTCAAGGCGAACAATTTCTTATTATTAAAATTTTCAAAGATTGTACCTGCATTTATTTTATTAATCAATAAAATTATTATTTGATTCCAATCTTTTTTATCTTATCTCCAGACTTAGAAATTTTGTGTGTACAATAACAAATTTACAATTCTCAGAAAAGATCATTGGGCTAATCTTTTATAGAAGTTTTGACCAAATTTTTTTGAGAAAAAGAAGTTTTGACCTATCTTATGTAGGATTATTAGAACATACACAATGTAAAAGAAAAAGGTTCTATTTGTTTGACACGTGTCCCTCATCACATATTCTTTTTTTTTGGGACAAACTCACATATGTTATGAAATAGTGGACTTACCACACCACATCAAAGCCTAAATTATCTACTAGATTTCATCCTGTAGAATATTTGAAATATATTTGAAGAGATACAGAGTAAATATTACAGAGAATATTATCAACAGAAGATATCATCAGAAGATTTCAAATGAAGATTATCTGGAGATTATCTGAAGATTTAAGCATATTATATTTAGATATTATTTGATTATGTAATCTAGATTTGAGATTATTATAAAATTTTTGCCTAAGTTGCAAATAATATTTTGGCACCCGAAGTTGTCATAGGCTATTCCTGATATATAGATAAATAATATTGATTAGACACCTGAAGTTGTCATACTAGACCCATGTGCTATCAATTACATGCCCAGGAAAATTCTGTCTGAGGAGTGTGGATTTTAAGTTGGACCGCCTGTGACCCCTCCATTCTTTCCTGGGAATTTACCTGGTGTAATTAGATAGAAATTTTTATGCCATTTGACACCCGAAGTTGTCAATATAAGTGCAAAAGGGAAAATATTGAGAAAAAACATATTATATGCTTGTTTGATAGTGCTACCACACATACGATGTTAAGTAGCAAAAACTTATTCTCAAGTATAACATTGTGTAAAACAAATGTTCATACTATATCTGGTCATGCTAAGATTATGGATGGCTACGGGAATACCACAATTATTTTGCCAAATGACACTTCTTTGCATCTTGAAGATGCATTATTAATCAGTAGGTCGAGGAAGAATCTACTTAGCTAAAGATGTACACCATAATGGGTAACATCTTGAGATAACAATTGAAATAAATAAAAATTTTCTAAGTATCACCTTAAGATGGGCCAGAAGACCATCCATGAAAGGTTATAAACCTATACTATTGGGTTGAATGTTTTTCCCCCAAAATAGTTACTATTATGCCTTGAAAATTGAACCTTGATATGTTCAGACTTTGGTATGACTGCCTTAGTCATTCGGGCACGATGATGATGCAAATGATCATCAAGAATATAAGGAGACACCCTTTGAAAGACATAAAAGTCTTGTTCTCCGAGAAGTACACTTGTGAATCTTGCTCACAAGGAAAACACATTTGAATTATTTTTCAAGTACAAAAATTATTGCCAGTTATCAAATAGAAGTTTGACACCTGCAGTTGTCACAATAAGTATTGATTCCGGAATCATCTGTATATTTTATAGATTATGGTAAGTGGCAATAACTTTTTGTATGAATAAGGAGATGCATCTCCGCAAGGCCTTGCTAGTAACATTGATGCAAAGTGAGATGCTAATTTACGCTAATGCGTACCAATTATTGAAATTATCCTTAATGGACCGTTATAGAGGCCATGAGCACACTGAAATAATTCCAATGGGTTGTCATAGAGGCCAGTACTATGGACCATGATAGAGGTCATAAGCATGCTTACAAAATTATTATGAGCCCCTGTAAAGGCCTTGAGCATACAAATTATTTAATAAACTCGTATGAGAGTTGATGAATAGATGCTCGCTACTTTGGTATGCTACCTAACGCCATGTATGAATTGGTTCACACAAATGTGCTATATTTATGGACGGCTCATTATGTCGCTTTTGAGAGCATGACCATAATTATGAATACATGCTGCTTAAGCTGTATGCTCATTGAGAAATTCTAAGATACCCAATCTGATTGGTGTATGACAGAGTCGAAAAAATAGATAAAGTGAAAAAGCCAGAAGCCCGTGAATTGACGCGACATTGTGCATATTTTGGTTGTATGATTAAATATTTTGTTGATACTTATTTGGTCTTCCTGAAGGAGAAATATATGTGTATTGAGCTCCACGCCATTGAAATAATCTAAATAAATTTAGATGACATTGAAAATCAATGCCCTTTCAATCATATGTATTTATCCCCTTCAATTAGTCCTAGGCCATGAGCCGGACATTTCACATATTTGCACCCTTGTTTGCGTTGTTCAAGTGCCTGTAGCACCACCGCAAATGATTAAAATGGGTCCCCAACGACATATGGGAATTTATGTGGGTTTGATTCACCATCCATTATTAAGTTATTTGAACCATTGACGAGTGATTTATTTACCGCAAGATTCAGGGATTATCATGAGACCGTGTTCCAATTACTTGGAAAATTAAAGGTTTCCAAATATGGATAGCATGAAAACCTGAAGTTTTCTCATAGAAAAAAGACTGTCTCATTAAGACCCAATAATACATGAATATGAAAGGTGCAAAATTTGATCAATTTGCAAGTTATTGCAATCAATTTGCCCAATATATTTCATCAAACTGCTAAAATTACAATTTTTAAGATGTGAATGTTCTAGTTAAGATAGATGTTTCTGAAGAACATGATGGATCAAAGTGACCATGCCTGAAGCATAGAAAATCGATGGGATCAAAAGATAAAGTTCCTCGAAAAAGAAGGGGGAGGAATTTAGAATCTTCTTCGGATGAGCATATTAGTCTTTATCGAGGATATCAAGTTGCCCATACATGGCACAAAATAAAGAGAGCATAGTATTGTATAATTTTTCCCCTGAAGAGGCACAAATTCATGAGCATATTGCCCCTGTGATGGCACAAACCCATGAATAAATCACCGACCCTAGGAATACTAGAATTTCCATTGTAATGAGATAATCATCGATGATGCGTCCGCTCTCTAAATCGCTCATGAAATTATGAACGATGATAATGAATCTCAGTTATAATCGTATGTCATCAAAGGCAAGATTGGCTTAAATAAGAGGAAGCAATCAAGGTTGAGTTGGCTTCACTAACCAAAGAATGATGTCTTTGGAGTCAAACCCATTGGATTGAGATGAGTATTTGTTTGGAAATGAAATAAGGTCGTGAGGTATAAAACCCGATCTGTAGCCCAATGGTTCGCTTAGAGAATTGAATTTGATTATGATGGAATATATTCACTTGTGATGAATACGATTACCTTTTCATTTCCTTATGAAATTGGAAACATGTTATATGAAAATTATGATGACATAGTTATGGTTTAAAGGATTTAAAATGCCTGAAGCATACACTTCCCGCAACTTATTCTCAAAAGTTGCAAAAGATCTTTATATGGGTTGAAGCAATCCGGTCACATGTGGTATCAACACTTAAGTGTGTGCTTATTAAGAAAGAGTATAAAAAGATCCCATCTACCCATGTGTGTTTATTAAGAAATCGGACTCTGGATTTGCTATAGTAGCAGTTTATGTCGACAATATAAATGTGATTAAAACTCCTGAAGAGTTGCCCCAAACTGCTAACTATTGGAAAAAGGAGTATGAGGATTTGGTTAAAACCAAATTATGCCTTGATCTAGAGCTTGAGCACAAAACAAATGATATACTTTGAGCACCCCTATGGTTATAAGGTCCATTGATCCCTAAATGGACATGTTTCGGCCTAAACAAACCGATGAGGATATGTTTGGTCCTAAAGTACCATACCTCAATGTTTCAGGGGGATCAATGTATTTGGCACAATGCATGCGACCTAAAATTGCATTTGCGATAAATTTGTTGGCATAGTTCAATTATTAGCCAACCCGGAGATATTGTTAAGCATATTTTATTTCATCTCCATTTTGCCATAGTTTTGGGGTTATTTTAAGAAAACTACAAACTCTGGTGTAGTAGGATATGCTAATGCGGAGTATTAGTCTGACACGCATAAAGCTCGCTCTCAAACCAGTTACCTGTTTTGCTATAACAATACTACCATTCTCAGCATTCTACTAAGAATACGCTAGTAGCTATATCTTCCAATCACTCTGAGGTTATCTCCCTCTATGAGGATGGAAGAGAGTGTGTTTGGTTAAGATTTGTTATAGCACATGTCTAAAGGACTTGTGTATTGAAACCGGTTATGAATTCTCCTAGTAATTTATGAGGATAATGCTGGTTGTGTTGCACAAGTCAGGGGATGATATATTAAGGGTAATAGGACCAAGCACATCTCGCCGAAGTTTTTGTACACTCATGAACTCCAAGATTGTCGACAAGTTGATGTCAAACTGATTCGCTCCACCAATAATCTTGCAAATCTATTTACCAAATCTTTGCCAACATCAACATTTGAGAGACTTGTTTATGGCATTGGTATGCGGCGAGTTAACAAGATGCAAGATTTATTTCCCTAGAATTGGAAATGATTAGATGCCCCAGAAGTGGCAATTTGTTTTAATTTAGGGGGAGCGATTATAGTGTGATGCACTCTTTTTCCCTTACGTTCGGTTTTTATCCCACTGGGTTTTACCGACTTAAGGTTTTTAACGAGGCAGCAATAACACATTAAATTAATATTGCCCTAAAGACAAATTAGAGGGATAATGTTGTACTCTTTTTCCCTTATGTCTGGATTTTGTCCCATTGGGTTTTTCCGACTTAAGGTTTTTAACGAGGCAACACATATATGTCCAATTAGGCCGTTAGAGTGGTGTTCAGTCCAAGGGGGAGTGTTATGAAATAGTGGACTTACCACACCACATCAAAGCCTAAATTATCTACTGGATTTCATCCTGTAGAATATCTGAATAGGTTTGAAGAGATACAGAGAGAATATTACAGAGAATATTATCAACATAAGATATCATCAGAAGATTTCAAATGAAGATTATCTGGAGATTATCTGAAGATTTAAGCAGATTATATTTAGATAATATTTGATTATGTAATCTAGATTTGATTTAGATTTTATTTCTTCAGATGATTTTGTCCGTTGTAACTTCCAGCTATAAATAGGCTACCTCAGTTCAGTTGTAAACACACCTCATTTCTGTATTCCATTCTCTCTGGAATAATAAGAAATTCCCTCTCATTTTCTCTCTATTGTTCTTCGTGTTCTTATCAGTTTTATAACAACATATATATTCTCCTAACTCTGTCAAGATTTGACAATTTTTGCCGTTAAGTCAGATGTTCCTCACAAGGCCTCGGCAAGGCCGAGGGCTGAGAGATTATATACTCCTATTTCTTATAGTTTTCCTTTTGTTGGTGATAATAGATGGATCAAGAAAATATCAAATGCTATTGTCATCTTTAGGCAAAATGAGATCTTTAATTTGAGTTGTTCAGAACAAGATAGTACGAGTAATTATTAGGTGGATCAGATCCACCACGTCATTCGTGGTCCCGACCAATAAGATTTTGACAAATCGGATTTTTTCCTACAATTTCTAAAACCCTAGCCAATTAATATCCTAAATTTAGGGACTTATCCTGTAAATCTCATCTGGTGAAACTAGGGGATAAACCTAGTACTAAATTCGTGCCTAAATTTTAGGAAGAAATCTGATTTGTCAAAATCTTATTGGTCGGGACCACGGATAACGTGGTGGACCCGGTCCACCTAATAATTTCTCGGATAGTACAGAACATTTTGATTGTAATCAAGTTGCCTATTCTAAGAGCAATAGTCATGTGTGGTTTGTTGGATTTTACGATTTACTAAAAAGATTTAACTTTAGGTGTCTGGAATAATTATATATGAAAGGAGGAAGCCTTAATTGCCATTTTAAATCAGCAATCTTTCTACCAAAAAAAAAATCAGCAATCTTAGAAAATACTTGATTTTTACAATAACACTAGGTAACTAGATAGAATATATTTGTCTTGGAGTATGCATATATGTGTGTAAAAAAATTGATGCTTTGCCAATAAAATAAAGACCCTCACAAGGCCTCGGCAAGGCTGGCCATGTTCCTCAAAAGGCCTTGGCAAAGCAGGCCAAGTGCCTTGCCAGGCCTCGGCAAGGCTCGCCCATTTCCTCGCTAGGCTCTTTATTTTATCGGCAAAGCATCAATATATATATTTTTTTTCTCTATTGACTTCAGTTCAGCTTGTTTGACCTTTCTTTTTTCTTTTAATTTGCTTAACCTTTCTTATTCCAAAAATCCCAATCCCTTCCTTCTATAATATATTTGGATGTGTGACATATAGAAAGTTGAACCTGCAACTGAAAATACAATATGCAGTATTAATGGGTGCTTCTAGCAATTTTAACTTGAAAGCTTATTTTTGATGGCATCCTCATGGTGCCAACGTGCCATCTCTTTGTGCCACATCTCATCCCTTAGTGAGTGAAAACCATGTCATATAATGGGGTTAATTACGGTGTTAAGGTTTTGAAGTTTGAACTATACACAATGAGAGTAAAAGTGACAAAATATTGGCGGTTTTTATATGGTAAATAAAAATTAAATACATACCTCATTAAGACTTCAGGGTAAAATCATAGGGAGGTCCCTGTACTATACCGAAATGTGCATTTTGGTCCCTCTACTTTTATTTTCTGCAATTTGGTCCCTTTACTATCAAAAGTTTTCCTCCGCAGTCCCTGTCATCACTGAGCCGTGATAGACCTTTTAAAATGGCTGACGTGGCACTAAGGCCGTATACTATCCTGACGTGGTCAATGACACGTGGCATAATTTAAATTTGATTTTTTATAAAAAAAAATAAAATTGAAAACAATAAAAATAACTAGGCGGTCCCTCTATTATATTAAAATGTGCATTTTGGTCCCTCTACTATCAACTTTGTTATCTGCGGTCAGTCACTTTACATTCACATTTTTTTTATTATTGTAAAAATTTACAAAAAAAATTTTTTAATGAAATTTTCTTTTAATTGATTTGGGATCAATAATGTACACGTTGGAGGTTGTGATTAAAAAATAAAACACTACAAGCCTACAATTTGAATATTACTAATGCCTAGGGTTGTAAACGAACCGAGCGATTCGACAAATGGTTCGTATTCGTGTTCGTTTGTATTATCTATTATTTATTATATATTATTATATTTTAAACCATTTCTTATTTATTTTTTATTATTTATCTATTATTTATTTTAATTTTGAATTTATATGACTAAAATAATATATACTATATATTATTTTTAGTGACTATGGAAATTACTTAAAGGCCAAATTGAAAAATAATGTGGTGTCTCCTTTTGGCCTTTTTTGGTCTTTTCGCACTTTTTTGGGTGACTAAAAAGGCCCTAAAATTTCCTTACTTACTTTTCCTACTGCCCTTTTTTGTAATTTACTATTTTTATATTTATGATTAAGTGTGTTTTAATTACATATTAATTGTGTGTGGATATTAGGATTTACCGGTTCAACTCCTCTGCCGGAATTCCAAAGGAATGGTGCTATAAATGTATCTGCAATAATGGTCGATTCATGGGTAAACTATTGACATTCCAGTTCTGTTTTCCTTTCGTCTTCATTTTTATTTGGGTGGGTTTTTTCTTCCCTAACATTTCTTTGAATTAGTTTCACATGGATTCCATTCTGTTTCCTAAAATTTCCAGGTGGACGTTGATAAGATCATTCCATTTAATTTAGCAGCGCCTTAGGATATCATAATCTAAAGGGGGAGCTTTCACTTCTCACCGCAACATTTTGAGGTAAATCTGGATTTACTTGTTGATTATATTATTTAATACTTAAATTTAACATTTCCTTATTCCTCATTTTACAAAAAGTTTTTTTTTAATGTATCATTCGACTTCCTTTTTATTGAGATTTCTATTAGTTGCTTATGTAGTATATTTCCACATTTCTAAAAGCACAGTTAGCCAATGCTAAATACAACCATTTTGTGATGCATTGTGTAAATTATATATGCTCATACAAATGCTCTCAACTAATTCAATTTTTCTACAACAAGTATACATGTTCCTTGACTACAGAAAATTAGGCATTCCTTATGCACAAGCCAAATTCTTCCACCTACCCGAGTTTATTAATTTAACAATTGCAATCAAGATTAAAAAATGAATGCAGCATACTATGTTTTTTTAGATAATTAACATACATTTCAAACAACAATTAATATTAGCTTTATTTTGATGAATTATATAGAGATGAAGGAGTAGAATATTAGCTTTATTTTTATGAATTACCTAGAAATGGAGGAGTAGAATTTAGATAATGCACTTTTAGCCCTAATAAGAAGATGACTGCAGCGCAAGCGCAAGCCACCCTGCTTGTTATAATTAAAGGAAGTTTTAAAAGGACATTATTAATGGAAAGGAGAAAAATTATAAATACGTAAATTTTTTAGAAGAAAGATTATTAATTTTGTTTATAAACACATTCGTAAACATCCTTTTTCTTAGCGAACAAACACAAACGAACATGTAAAAAATTCTTTACGCAACACATATATTTAACACCCCTACTAGTGATGCCTTATTCTTGTTCATATTTATTCGTGTTCGGTTCATTTACAACCCTATTACTAATGCCAATTTAAAACACAAAATAAAATCAAAAACATGAAATTACATTCAAATAAACACTAAAGCTAGAATTAAAAAAAAATTATAGATGAGAGAGTATTAGAATCAACCTTGAATGTATATACTGACTACTTATCATTCTCTTGCCAAAAAAAAAAACTACTCATCATTCATGAACTTTATAACAAATGAGAGAGTATTAGATATAGATGATAATAGCTCATACTATAATTAAGATTCAGATTAATATTTCAATAAATATTAATTTGTTGAAATAATATTTGTTGGCTTAGTCTCTCTCAAGGAATATTATGGTTTCAAGTTCAGAGGATTCCTTCCACAATAGTATTTATTTATATGTAATTTCATGTTTTATATTTTATTTTGTCTTTTAATTTGACATTAGTAATGTACAGATTGGAGGCTTGTAGTGTTTTTTTTAATCACAACCTCCAAGTTGTACATCATTAATCCCAAATTAAAAGAAAGTTTGATTAAAAAAATCTGTTTTTTATAATTCTTCTTACAATAAAAAGAAAACAAATCGTAAATATATAGGGACCGCGAAAGAACAAAATTGATAGTAAAGGGACCAATTTGCACAAAATAATTTGTATAAGAACCAAAATGCACATTTTAGTATTGCAGAGGGACCGCCTGGTTACTTTTAGAGTCAGTTTCGAAGTTATTATAGCAAGTAAAAAGGTAGAAAGTCTTTCTATAGAAAGTTCAAGAAGAGAAAGGTTTTTCTTAAGAAAGTACTGTAACATGTTTGTTTAACTTTTAAAGTTTAAATTAAATTTCTAAGAAAGTGTTTTAAAATATTTGGTTGGATTGTTATTTTCCTATGAAAATAAAGTTAAATTTATTAAAATACCCTTTGATGAATATTCAAAATGTAAAAAACAAGGCCTATTTAAGTAATTTTGTCCCGAAACCACTTTCATGAGAAAAGTGAGAAAGTGTTTGGAAAATTTTAAAAACGGGCGGTGGAATAGAAATATTTTCTACTTGGTACAATGACAAAAATTAATTATCATAAAGTAAATAGTATCTTATAAAATTAATAAAAGGGAAATTGTTTTTACTATATTATCCTTAACAATTATTTATGTATTTATTATTTTCATAATATAGTAATAAAAACAATTTCCCTGCTTATGATTAATAAAATTTTAAAATTTATTCAGAGATGCATAACAGATGAATCTAGTAGCGTAGCTACTTTTTAGGTTGTGGGTTCAAATGAACCCACTTAAAAATTAAACTTGCTTTGAATGGTAGGAAAAAATTTAAGTAAAATAAGAAATTGACCCCACTAAAAAATTGATTTGGGGTCAATACGTATAATAGATAATTTTATGGGGTCAATGAAAATATTAAAAATTTTTATAAATACTTATTTGTTATGAAATAACTAAAGAACACACTACTACTAAAAGGCTAATTAGGGGCGTTTTATTTTTTCTCAAATAGCGGTGTTTATAAACGCCGCTATAAATTTTGGTCGCGCTTAGATAAACACTGTGAAAAGTGCCGGTAAATTGGGCCTCGCCATTATTCGCTGCGTTTTTCTTTTGAACGTTGTTAGCCTTTAGCGGCCTTTATTTTAAATACTAGGGGCGTTTCTTAACGCCCCGATTCAAGTGAAGATTGTATTTTGCAAAATTGCTTCCCGGCGTTTTTTCAAGTAAAACGCCCCTATTTAGAGGCGTTTTTAGTTAAACGCCACTAAATAAGGGCGTTTTACTTGAAAAAACGCCGTTAAATAAGGGCGTTTCACTTCAAAACGCCGCTAAATAGAGGCATTTTACATGAAAAACGCCGCTAAATTGGGGTGTTTTACATGAAAAACGCCCTATTATATATATATATATATGTTTTTTTTAAAAAAAAATAATATGCACTAAACATTTTAGAGACAATATAGAGAAATTATATTATTATTACTTTAATAGTGTTTTACATCGAACAAACAATTATACAATCAACTCAACTATAACTAAAAAAGATCTAAAAAATTTTAGACTTGCTAGAGAAAACATATTATATACAGTATGAAGCTCCCAATTTTTTCCCTTCAAATGAGATGGAACTGCTTGAGTACTTCCAACGAACTAGGTTGCAAGAAGTCTTGCCAAAGTGGAGCTTTGCATTCCTGTGCATAATGAAACTGTCCGTGCAGTTGCCTCACCCTCCGGCTGCATGGAAATTACTGGAAGCCTAAGTGCTGAGTCATTCACTCAACGACGCATTAAATAAACGTACAGCTTGATACAATCTGCTACAATAGTGAACATTGAACTTTAAATTTATCATTTCTAAGACATTAAAGTTCCCTTTTTAAAGAGAAAAGGAAGCAAATGCATTTAGTCTTTGCATCCTACCATTTAACTGCGATTTCCAAAAAAAAAAAAAGTGATTAACTACACATATAACAGGTAAAGCACAAGACATGAACTACAAACTAGAACTCTAATCAGCAGTAGTGGAGAGAGAGTATAGTTCATTACCACTTTGATTCTGGTACAACAGTAAAAATATAAAAAATCCAAGCTTTCATCATTTGGGAATCTGTAGTTCCAATTGACTAATTCTTCAATGTGTCAATAGCAACAGCAAGGTTATCATATAATTAATTGGTAATAAATGTATAAAATAATTCTTATCATCTTCTCTTTTATAACTTCCAATGCTACTCTGCTCACATCTAATCTCATTTCCCAGAAAGCCAAAGTCTCCAATTTTCCTGGAATTTGGTATCAGTAAGAGAATATTTTAAAATAAAGTAGGAAAGGTAAAAAAGTAACTAATTTGTTATGGAATTATGGACTCCACACCACACTAAGTCCAACTATATTGAACCCATTTGGGTTTAAGAGAGAATCAAACATTAATGAGAGAATCAAGGAAGATTACAAGGAGATTACCTGGAAGGTTCCCTGGAGCATCATCCACCGTTAGATATCACTTTGCTTGCAAGTCAAGTATATTAGCATTAAATGTACAGGGATTTACTCCACTATATAAAGGGAGTCCCCTGAGTTATTTTACACACACTTCAGATTTCTGTATTCTCTTCTCTCTGGAATAATAGAAATTATCTCTCTTTCTCATTATTGTTCTTGGTGTTCTTCATTAGTTTCATTAGTTTTATAACACGTTATCAGCACGATAAAGCTCTGAAAATTTTCGTCCCTTCTTTCATCATCATTTTTTCTCACCTCCCACACCATTAGATTCGGAATATCTTAGAGAGTAAAATATCAAAAATTCAGCCTATTCCGACATCGTATAAGATCACACCTTCTGGTCAAAGTTTTAGAATTGACCCGAGATCTGAAATTTTTCGATCGTCATTTTTTCTCACCTCCCTTACCACCGGATTCTCCTCATCGATACCTTTCCAACGCCACCAGAATCGCTTAAATTGGAGGTTGGACGCGCCCTCACCTCCCAGTCAAAGTTTCTCACGCGCCGCCTCTGTTTTACACACAAGTCAATCCAGTCGGTTCGACCAGTGACTCGGTTCAGACCAGAATTTTCGTTCGATCGGTTCGGTTTATTTAAGACCGGTTTTTGGCACTATGAAACCGGTTCCTAAGGTTTTTCAGTGCCCTCTATTCAAAAATAAGGTCGAAAGTTTCTAATTCTATCTCTAATTATATGTTTATGTTATATCATTCATTATTAGAGACTTGTGACATGAAATTTTTATTATTATTACTAACTAATAAAGAGCCAAGCTCCCTTGGAGACAAAAATGGCAAAGTTTAGTCGCAGATAAACTATCTCCTTGGTTTGGTGAGGAGTTGATGAGCACTGCTCATCGCCGAATAGCCAAACATCATTGGCATATTTCTTAACTCTCTCAATAAGACTGTGGGCACCATGGGCCATCAAAGATAAGTGTTTCTATATATTGAGATTTCTTTCGAATTATTATTAACACTAATATATATTGACACCAGAAGTTGTCAATGGCCTTCCAATTGACACCAGAAATTGTCAATGGCCTTACAATTGATACCAGAAGTTGTCATGATCTTGCAATTGACACCAGAAGTTGTCATGATCTTCCAATTGACACCAAAAGTTGTCATGATCTTCCAATTGAAACCGGAAGTTGTCATGATCTTCCAATTGACACCAGAAGTTGTCAATGGTCTTACAATTGACACCAGAAGTTGTCAAGTTCTTACAATTGACACCAGAAGTTGTCAAGTTCTTACAATTGACACCAGAAGTTGTCAAGTTCTTACAATTGACACTAGAAGTTGTCAATGTTCTTACAATTGGCACCAAAAGTTGTCATAATAAATTTCCAATTGACACTTGAACATGTCATAATTTTATTCAATTGACACAAGAAGTTGTCATATGCACTATTAATTTGTTATTGACACCTGAAGTTGTCATAACAATATTTGATTCATTTCTCTATATACTTTGACACCTGAAGTTGTCATTCTGATATTTTTTTACTAAAGTTACATGTCTAGGAAAATTCTGTCTAAGGAGTATGGATTTTAAGTGAGAACGTTTGTGACTCCTCCATTCTTTCCTGGGAATTTACCTGGTGTAATTTTTAGTACGCTTGTTTACTCTCTATATTTGAGACAATCATCTTGTCGATAAAATATTCATTTGACACCTGAAGTTGTCAACATAAGTGCAAATGGGAAATATTGAGAAAAAGGAAAATGCATGTTTGCTTGATAGTGCTACGATACATACCATTTTACGTAGCAAATACTTTTTCTCAAGAATGACATTGTGCAAGCAAATGTCAATACCATATATGGTCCTGCCAATATAATAAATGGCTTTGGATATGCCATATGCTACACATAGTTGTTTTATGGCACTGTTTTGCATCCTGAAGGTGCAATATTAAGTAGTAAATCACTGAGGAAGTTGCTCAGCTGTACACCATAATGGGTAACAATTTGAGACAACAATTGAAATAAATGAAGATTTTCTAAAGTATCACTTTAAGATGGGCCAGAAGACCATCTATGAAAGGCTAGAAGCCTATATTATTGGGTTGAATGTTTTTTTCCCCAAAAGAGTTACTATTGTGCCTTGAAAATTGAACCCTGAAGTGTTCGGACTTTGGCATGATTGCCTCGGTCATTCAGGCAAGATGATGATACAAAGAATCATCAAGAATATATGGAGACATTTTTTGAAAGACAGAAAAGTCTTGTTCTCCAAGGATTACATTTGTGAATATTATTCACAAGGAAAACACATTTCCTCAAGTACAAAATTATTGCCAATTACCAATAGAACTTTGACACCTGTAGTTGTCATAATAACATTGATTCCGGAATCATCTATTTTATAGATTATGGTGAATGGCAATGACTTTTGTATTGATATTGAGAAGCATCTCCGCAAGGCCTTGCTAGTAATGAAAAGTGAGATGCTAATTACATGCGTAATTTTATATGGGCTATTATAGAAGCCATCATTATGGGCCGTTATAGAGGCTAGTAATCATGAGCTATAAGAAAGGCCATGAACATATTGGAAATAATTACTATGGGCCATTATAGAGGCCATAACCAATACTTATTATGCCCCTGATGAGGCTTTAAGTATATACATATTATTCTCATGAGAATGAAAGTTTGTCTATAGATAAAGCTCTATGAATCTTAAATGGCCAGAAGCCTATGGAATGACTGAACATAGGGCTCGTACTAGTCATACGAATCAACATTTGGTTGATATTTATTTGGTATCCCTGAAGGAGAAATTATATATGCGTGTAGAGCTCCACGCCATTGAAAAACAATGCCCTTTCAGTCATAGAATTGCCCCATTCAATTAGTCCTAGGCCATGAGCCGGACATTTCACATGTTTGCACCTTTGTTTGCGTTGTTCAAGTGCCTGTAGCACCATCGCAAATGATTAAAATGGATCCCCAACGACGTATGGGCATTTATGTTGGGTATGATTCATAGTCCATTATAAGGTTGTTTCAACCATTGACGGGTGCTTTACTTACCGCAAGATTCGCGGATTATCATGAGACTGTGTTCCCATTACTTGGGAAACCAAAGGCTTCCAATGATGGATAGCATGAAAACCTGAAATTTTCTTATAGTAAAAAGATTGTCTCATTTAGACCCAATAACATATGAATGAGGCGCAAAATTTTGATCCATTTGCAAGTTATTGCAATCAATTGCCCAATATATTTCATCAGACTGCTAAAAATTACAATTTTAAGCTGTGAATGTTCCAGTTAAGATAGATGTTCCTGAAGAACATGAAGGATCAAAGTGACCATGCCTGAAGCATGGAAAAACGATGGGATCAAAAGATATAGTTCCTCGAAAAAGAAGGGGGAGGAATTTAGAATCTGCTCTAGAAGAGCATATTGGTCTTTATCGAGGAAACCAAGTTGCCCTGATATGGCACAAAATAAAGAGAGCAAAATACTGAATAATATTGCCCCTGAAGAGGCATAAATTCATGAGCATATTGCCCCTGTAGTGGCATAAACCCATGAAAAGATCACTAACCTTGGGAATACTAGATTTTCATTATAGTAAGATAATCATCGATGATGCGTTCGCTCTCTAAATCACTCATGAAATTTAATCGATGATGATGAACCTCAGTTTATAACCGAATGTCATCAAAGGCAATATTGGCCTATATGAGAGGGAGGAATCAAGGTTGAATTGACTTCCCTTGCCAAAGAATGCTGTCTTTGGACTCAAACCCGTGGATTCAAATGGGTATTTGTTTAGAAATGAAATGAGGAAAATAAGGTCGTGAGGTATAAAACCCGACCTGTAGCCCAAGGGTTCATTTAGAGAACTGGGGCCGATTGTAATGTATTCACTTGTGATGAATACAAATTCATTTCCTTATAAAGTTGGAAACATGTTATATGAACATTGTGATGACATACTTATGGTTCAAAGGATATAATATTACTGAAGCATACATTCCCATATTTATATTCCCGACGGATTTAAAATGCCTGAAGCATACACTCCCCGCAACTTATTCTCAAAAGTTGCAAAAGATCTTTATATGGGTTGAAGCAATCCAGCCACATGTGGTATCAACGCTTAAGCGTGTACTTGATTAAGGAAGAGAAAGATCCCATCTACCCATGTGTGTTTATTAAGAAATCGTAAACTGGATTTGCTATAGTAGCAGTTTATGTCGACGATATAAATTTGACTGGAACTCTTGAAGAGTTGTCCCAAACTGCTAACTATTTGAAAAGGAGTTTGAGAATTTGGGTTAAACCAAATTATGCCTTGGTCTAGAGCTTGAGCACAAAGTAAATGATATACTTTGAATACCCCTATGGTTGTGAGGTCCCTTGATCCCAAATGGACTAGTTTCGTCCTAAACAAACCGATGAGGATATGTTTGGTCCTGAAGTACCATACCTCAATGTTATCGGGGGATAAATGTATTTGGCACAATGCATACGACCTAAAATCACATTTGCGATAGATTTGTTGGCATACTTCAATTATTAGCCAACTCGGAGATATTGTCAAGCACATTTTATGTCATCTCCGTTGTACGATAGTTTTGGGGTTATTTTAAGAAATCTACTAACTTTGGTTTAGTAGGATTTGCTAATGCGGAGTATCAGTCTGATCCGCATAAAACTCGCTCTCAAACCGGTTACATGTTTTGCTATAACGATACAACAATTTCTTGGCATTCTACTAGGCAAAAGCTATAGTAGTTATATCTTCCAACCACTCTGAGATTATCTCCTTCTATGAGGACGGAGGAGAGTGTGTTTGGTTATGATTTTGTTATAGCACATATTCAAAGGAATTGTGTATTGAAACCGGTTATAGACTCTCCCATGATAATTTATGATGATAATGTTGCTTGCATTGCACATGTCACGGAGAATATATTAAGGTGATTAGACCAAGACTGTCTCGCCAAAATTTTATACTCATAAACTCTAAGAAAGTCGACAAGTTGATGTTATATAGATTCGCTCCACCAACAATCTTGTACATTTATTTACCAGAATTATTGCCAGCATCAACATTTGAGAAATCATTTTATGGCATTGGTATATGGCGAGCTAGTAAGATGCAAGATTGAATTCCCCAGAAGTGGAAATGTTTAGATACCCCAGAAGTGATTGTTTGTTTTAATTTAGGGGGAGCGATTATGAGTTTAAAGTGCGTTGCACTCTTTTTCCCTTATGATCGGTTTTGTCCCACAGGGTTTTCCGACTTAAGGTTTTTAATGAGGCAACAATAGCACATTTAGATGTAATTGTCCTGAAGACATATACATGGACTTAATTGCTCTAGCACTCTTTTTCCCTTCTGTTCGGTTTTTCCCATTGGGTTTTCGACACAAGGTTTTTAATGAGGCAATAAAGAGCACATGTAATATTTGTCCAGAAGACAAATGGACTTGATATGCTGCACTCTTTTTTCCTTATGACTGGTTTTGTCCCATTGGGTTTTCCAGCTTAAGGTTTTTAACGAGGCACTAGCTACATGTCCAAACGGGTCTATAGTGGTGTTATGTCCAAGGGGGAGTGTTATGGAATTATGGACTCCACACCACACTAAGCCCAACTATATTGAACCCATTTGGATTTAAGAGAGAATCAAACATTAATGAGAGAATCAAGGAAGATTACAAGGAGATTACCTGGAAGGTTCCCTGGAGCATCATCATCCACCGTTAGATATTACTTTGCTTGCAAGTCAAGTATATTAGCATTAAATGTACAGGGATTTACTCCACTATATAAAGGGAGTCCCCTAAGTTATTTTACACACACTTCAGATTTCTGTATTCTCTTCTCTCTGGAATAATAGAAATTATCTCTCTTTCTCATTATTGTTCTTGGTGTTCTTCATTAGTTACATTAGTTTTATAACATAATTGAGTATATAACAAAACAAAGTGTTACCACTTACCATTACCAGGCCGATCAAAATAATTTATGACAAGTTGCTGCAAATAAGATAGCATTTATTGCTTTCTTCTCCTGTTTAGGTACAACATTCAGGTTGAGAATAAGCTAATTTTTTTTTTGGCCAAATGAGAATAAGTTAATTAAAACGAACATGAGAAGAAAAATGTATGAGCCTAAATGGCAGAAAATGTACTCCTTCTGTTGATTCTAATGAAGCCAGAAATAAAAGAAACCTCCAAGCCTATAGATTTAAAACAGCCAAAGAGGATTTCCATTCAACTTATATTATCTTGCTATATTTCCTTGTTTGGGTTCCAACCTCACTAATACACAGAAAAGAAGCAAAAATTTAAGTAAAATTTCCCCTCACAACATATAATCAGTCTTTGCTTGTATTTTGTGAATTATTTGATTAGAATCTTACCAGCTACAGCTAGAATCAAATAAAAGTAAATACTGGTACTGAACCTGATCTAGAATTTCATAAACTACAATTTTTGTCCACTCATGCTCAAAGCAAGAATAAAACCACTTGAGAAGAACCGGAGTCTTTGACCATCAAGAAACGAAAAAAGATTGATAACTAATTCCAAATAGCACCAAAATTTAAATGAGTGGACAAAAGGAGGTTATTTACCTGCATATGAGTTGAGCTTGTTCAAGTGAAATAGTTATACCCGTACCGTAATATTCTGCACTTAAAGGCTCAATTTTCTAGTAAAGAGAAGCTTAATAAAAGGCGTTGAAAAAGAATGACATTTTTTTTGTTACAAAAGAATGACATTTTTGTTTACATATTTTTGAATAAAATCATAACAGAAACGGTTGAAGGGGTCACTACAAGAAAATGAAATTCCAGAATCGGTTGCTGCCACGGATTTCCCGTGGCAAACGAGATTGCCATGGGTTTTACCACGGTAAATGGGCGTCGCCAAACCAGCTGTAGCAAAACAAATAAATCCATGGCAAATCATTAGCCACGGACCACGGCCCGTTTCAAACCCCGAGTGTATAATGATGTTGAAACACGAAATGTCATACAATTTGGCACGAAATTTGCAACAACATTTCTCAAAGATGATCGTGCAAAAACCCGTGGGAAATTTTGCCAAGGCATTACCCACAACAACCTGATTGAAGATAGGAAAACAAATTAGTCATATTAATACCGTTGCAAAGGTCGTGGCAAACTTTGCAACGACATTTGCCACAATTTTTTTAATAATTGATTTTTTAAAAGGTATTTAATAATTGAATTGTATTTATAATAAAATATAAGAAAATGCTGAAAAGAAAATTTAATCAGAATAAACCAAAATATATTGTAATTCAATGATAATAATATTTTTACAATTTTTTTGGTAGAATATTTTTACAATTCCAATGATATTTACAACAAATATCTAATCTACACCTATATATCTAATCTAATCCCGTACAGCTTCAAGAAAAGAAAAGAGTTGCAACCCACCATTAAAATTTCCCATGAATTATAAACCACACACTCATATGCATACTAAAATGCACACTCATATATATCTAATCCCCTATTTCATTTTGTTCAAAAGTCTCTATTGTGCCTCCTCCAGAGTCAGTCCCGAATACATGTGCCCACATCATATAGAAAGGCCAAAAGAAGATTGTCAATATACCTACATAAAGCTCCAAGTTGACATTATTTACTGATAAAGATTAAAACTCAGATTTAATTTCAAAATGGAAATTTCACAAAGGATCTAACATAAATACATAGCAAGTGGTACTCCAAGAGCATAATTTATCATTTATCACGATCTAAAGCAGGATAACATCCAATTAGAAAGGTAAATGAGTTAGCTGTCTTACCGGAAGACCAAATGCCATTGCCTCGATAGTCACTCTTCCAAATGTTTCTCCTAAGCCCTGTACAAGAAATCTAGGCATCAGTTTTCCTTATATTCAATGATTTTTTACCTCATAATAAGTTTGCAAAGGATGATCTTGACCAATCAAGAGGCTTGCTAATTCAAGAAGTGCTAGATAAACAAGAAAATAGACTGAAAATATAACTGCAAAATCAAATATGTATGGAGGGTTAAAATATAACTAACACATTTGTATATTATGACATTGTGTAAAGATTTAATTAAAATTTTTTAAGTAATTAGAAATTACACAATTTTTGGGGACAATATAGAATTTTGAGATGATATAAATGCAATTATGTGATCATTAGCCAATTACTAACTCATATAAGTGTAGGGTTTGAGGTCAATTATCTCTCAATTTGCCATAGCTTTTGCGACGGGAATCTGTAAACCCGCTGCAAAACCTGTGGAAAACTGAAAAGTCGTGGCAAAGACCGTGCCAAATAGCCACAAATTTTCCCACGGTTTTTAAGAAAACCGTTTCAAAAATCATTGCAAATATAGAATTCATGTATAAGAATTTTACCCTAAACAAAGATAATTTGAAGTTCCCATAAAATTAAAGGTTTTTATGGTACCCTATTGTGTTTAGTTCGAGTATTTGATGTAGAATTTAATGTAAAATAGTTTGAGAAGTGGAAAAAAATCAAAATTGTAACTAAACTTTTGTATTTTTAATACTATCTATGAACACACTATCTATGAACACACTACTAACACATTTGTATATTATGACATTGTGTAAAGATTCAATTAATTTTTTTTAAGTAATTAGCAATTACACAATTTTTGGGGACAATATGGAATTTTGAGATGATATAAATGCAATTATGTGATCATTAGTCAATTACTAACTCATATAAGTGTAGGGTTTAAGGTCAATCATCTCTCAATTTGCCACAGCTTTTGCCACGGGAATCTGTAAACCCGTTGCAAAACCCGTGGAAAATTGGAAAGTCGTGGCAAAGACCATGCCAAATAGCCAAGAATTTTCCCACGGTTTTTAAGATAACCGTTTCAAAAACCGTGACAAATATAGAATTAATGCCTAAGAATCAAAATTGTAACTAGACTTAATTGGCTAAATGTATTTGTAATACTATCTATGAACACACTACTAACACATTTGTATACTATGACATTGTGTAAAAATTTAATTAAATTTTTTAAGTAATTAGCAATTACACAATTTTGGGGGACATTATAGAGTTTTGAGATGATATTTTATTCCATACATCAAACAATTGTAATACACAATTTCATCAAACAATTGTAATATTCCATCAAACAAGTGACACAACAAAGATTAGTAACCATTAGAGGGGTTTGCATCATCTTCATCATCCGATGTTTCTTCAGATTCGTATTATTCTTCATCCGAGAGCAATTTTGATGGAACACTTTGTGGTAATACATCCAAAGCAACGTTTCGGCTCAGAGCCTCAAACAATTATTCAAAAAATAAAAATTAAATTTGCAACGGGCTTACCCACGGGAAATTTAATCAAATTTGTCATGGAATTTGCCACGAGTTTTTGCAAAAGACATGGAAAAAGTTGTGGCAAAATGTTTGTTGCAAATCCCGTGGCTAATAGGCACGGTATTTGAAACGGTATATCCTTCTCCACTCAACGCGTACCAGTTAAAAAGCATCCCTCGGATTTTGCGACGAGATGCCCCGTTGCTACGTTTAGCCGTGGATTTTGAAGCGGGGAAAGCTTTTCCCATGGCAAATCCCGTGGCTAATTTGCTGCGGGAAAATTCCGCTCCAAACCTGATTGTGACAACGCTGTCAGTTTCTTGTAGTGGGTTGACTAACATTTTCATACCCCTTTCATGTAAGCAGGATTCTAAATACAAAAACAAGTTGCTTTGTTCTTCTCATTGCTCTTTTGAACAAGAGAAAAGGAAGCTCAAATACAAAAGACACACACATTCCAAGCGATTCACAGGTCTAACAGAGAGATCATGTGATGAGATAATGGGCAAGGCATCACCTGTTCAAGCTTTTAATCTACACCATTAAGGGAATCCTAGTGAGATTATAAGGGGAAAAAAAGGAAAGAATTCTTCAAGGAAACCAGATATATTACCAAGCAAAACTATGTGCTTGAACATTTCTACTAGAGCAGAAGAAACCAAAAGAATTTATTACATGTGTGAACACAAATATCTACTAATAGAAGTTTCTAGAGGTTTGCTTATGCTTCATAAAGCACTAAGTGAATGAAAACTTGAAATTCCCAATTTATAGACATAAAAGCTAAACTACCCATCACAGCTACCCAACCAACTTTTAAACATTTGATATAACTTTTAAATCATCATAACAGTTGAAACTAGGATTAAATCAAGATAAGTAAAAGAATAAAGATTGTTGGAGAAGAAGATGAATAGTAAAGTTGTATTGATGAATAATAAATATTCTGTACAGGTGTATTATAAATATACAACAGGAGAACTAAATGTACAACACGTTGGGGCCTTGGACACTAAAGGCCAAAAGAGGAGCCAAGAGAGTGCCAAGGAATAGTAACAATACTAATATAATAATATTTTAACACCCCCCCTCAAACTCAAGATGATGTGTGTGAAACCATAATGAGTTTGGAAGTCAGATCACGAAACCGAGTAGGCGGGTGCGATTCGGTGAAGAGATCGACAACCTGGGCTGAGGAGGAAACAGACTCCAACTGTAATGTTCTCTGAAGAAAATGTTGCCGAACGAAGTGACAATCAATCTCAATGTGCTTTGTTCCCTCATGAAAGACATCATTATGAGCAATTTGAATAGCACTACGATTGTCACAGTACAAGGGAGTAGCGTGGGAGAAAGAAACGCCAAGATCATGAAGGAGCCATCGCAACCACACTAGTTCAGAGGTAGTGTCAGCAAGTGCTCTATACTCAGCCTCTATACTAGATCGAGCAACAGTAGTTTGTTTCTTACTCCGCCAACAGATAAGTGAGTTGCCCAAAAAGAAGCAATAATCAGTGGTAGAGCGACGATCAGTTGGATCACCAGTCCAATCTGCATCGGAATATGCTCGCAATTCCAATGATGTGTGAAACATGTAGTGGAGGCCATGAAAAAGAGTACCTTTGACATAGCGAAGAATGTGAAGAGCAGCTGCATAGTGAGTAGACTGAGGAGCAGCCATAAATTGACTAACAACATGAACTGCATGCGCTATGTCAGGGCGAGTCACAGTAAGATAGATAAGACTCCCAACTAGCTGGCGATAGTGAGTGGGATTATCTAGAGGTTTGCCATCTAAAGGAGAAAGTTTTTTATTCGCCTCAAGTGGAGTGGAAGTAACTTTTGCATCTGTAAGTTCAATTCGAGACAACAAGTCCGTGGCATACTTAGCTTGAGAAAGAAAGTAGCCCGAGCCATTAGAGGTAACCTCTAAGCCAAGAAAATATGTCAAGTGACCAAGATCCTTCATCTCAAAATGTTGGCTAAGATAATGCTTTAGTTCAACGATGCCATGAACATCATTTCCAGTGATAATCATATCATCAACATAAAGCAATAAGAATATGGAACCATGCTGAGAGTGCCGAATAAAAAGAGCATGATCATAAGAACTGGATTTAAAACCATACTGAGCTGCAACAGAGCTGAACTTAGCAAACCAAGCATGAGGAGCCTGTTTAAGGCCATATAAAGCTCGACGGAAATGACATACCTTGTTAGGTGGATGTTCATAGCTAGGTGGAGGTTTCATATAAACCTCCTCATCAAGATCACCGTTAAGAAATGCATTTTTAACATCCATTTGAAATAGCTCCCAACGTTTAACAGCAACCAATGCTAACAAGGTACGAACATAGGTAACACGAGCAATTGGAGCAAATGTTTCTTCATAGTCAATGCCATACTCCTGAGTAAAACCTCTTGCAGCCAGTCGAGCCTTATATCATTCAATGGAGCCATCATATTTGGTCTTGATCTTATACACCCATTTGCAATCCACAACAGACTTACCATGAGGCAAATCAACCAAATCCCAAGTATGTGTCTTTTCTAAAGCTCGTATTTCCTCTGCCATTGCTTGCTGCCAAAGAGGATTTGACTTTGCTTCTTGAAAGTTAGAAGGTTTATGAAGGGAAATAATAACAGAATAATAATGAAAGTCAGCATATCGAGGAGGAGGGTTTCTTACTCTGGTTGAACGCCTTAAAGGTGCAGGACTAGAAGGAGATGACTTTGTAATTTGTGGAGAACTGTGTGCCAGATCTTCAGATGGATGAGATTCATTGGTCGAAAGAGGATCGCTGGATGAACTAGTTGAGGTATCCCTGCAATGAGACAAATCTAAGGAATTTTCGGGAAACAACTCAACAAAGGGATCTGTAAAATACAAAGCATCAGGATTGGGAACTTGAAAATCAGACAGTGAAGAAAACATTTTATATTCCCAAAAGGTTAAATGACGAGAAACACAAAGCCGTTTTGAGATGGGATCCCAACACCTATAACCTTTATGTTCGATTCCATAACCTAAAAAGCAACACAAACGGGCTCTAGGCTCGAGTTTGTTATGTTCATGAGATTGAAGTTGAACAAAACAAACACATCCAAAGACACATAATAATTTATAATTAGGAGCGGTTCCATAGAGCCGTTCATAAGGACAAATATTACATATTGTGGGTGTTGGAACACGATTGATGGTGTAAACGGCTGTGAGAGCAGCTTCTCCCCAGAAACGTTTAGGGCATTTGGAGTCAATGAGCAAGGCACGGGTAGTATCAAGGATATGCCAATGCTTGCGTTCTGCACGACCATTCTGCTCTGAAGTTCTTGGGCAAGATCGCTGAATCACAGTCCCTTGTTGAGATAAACATTTAACAAGATCAGTTTCCCTATATTCCATGGCGTTATCCATACGAAGAACCTTTATGGCACAAGAGAATTGAGTTTTAACCATGGCAGCAAAATTTGAAACAATCTCAGGAATTTGAGATCGATTTTTCATAAGATAGATCCGTGTATAACGGGAGTAATCATCCTCAAAAATAACAAAATACTTGGATCCTCCCATGGTTTCAGACTGTGAGGGTCCATAGACATCAGTATTGACTAAATCAAAAGGGGCTAAACAAGTTTTATCACTTAAATCAAAAGGAAGTGCATGATGTTTGGCAAGTTTACAAGAAGTACAATCAACATTTTCTTCTTTAACAGACCCTAATTTTCCACTGGAAGCTAAGAGCTTTACTCTAGAAGAGCAAGCATGACCAAGACGAGAATGCCAAAGTTCAAAAGAAGCGGAAGCAACAAGGTTCTGAAGTTTCTTCTGAGGAATCTTCAAAAAAACTAGTTCAAAAAAGCGTCCAACTTTACGGCCTGTCCTAAGAATCTCTCCCGTCTTAGGATCCTGCACACGACAACCAAGTTTTGAAAAGAGAACATCAAGATCCAATTCGGTTAATTGACCAACAGATATGAGATTCAAGGTTAAGTTTGGAACATGGAAAACATCAGGTAAGTCCAAGTTGGAATCAGACACATTGCCAATGTTATCAACAGGCATAGCAGAGTTGTAAGCTGTACGAACAATGGGAACATGAAAAGTATTGTTTTAAGTAGTAAAGATATTATCATTAGGGGTCATGTGATTGTAATAACCAGAGTCAAAATACCAAGAGTTTTGACTACCTGTGAGAGTAGAAAGAACAAGAGGTGAACATGTTTTGTGGACTAACTGTTTGACAATAGTTTCAAGGTCATTCATAGAGATGGTAAGAGATAGTGATGAAGAAGCATTAACCGAATCATCAGTAGCAGCAGTAGTGACAGGTTTAGAATCATGAGTAACATTATTTGGATTTGACTGATTTGAACTGGTAGCATGTTTTGCTCTCAACTTCTGACACTAAGAAATCACATGGCCAGGCTTCTTGCAATACCTGCACACAATCTTCTTTGAAGGATGATGAGAAGAAGAAGAACCAGTAGCTCCAAAACCAGAAGATGATGACATTGCGGCCACAAGATGATCAGAGGAGTGATCCCATTGGGATTTCATAGTTGCAAGTCTAGTTTCCTTGGCTAAAACTTCCGAGATAACAGTTTCAAGACAAGGAGGAGGTTCTCTGTGCAATAAAGAACATCGAACTGATTCAAAAAGTGAGTGCCATACAAAACTGATAAACCTGCATTTCTTCCTTGAGTTGCACATAATCCTCAGCATCACCCGTGCACCTCTAAGATGGTTCCCTCAAGGATTGTTGACCCCAAATAGATTGCATCTGGGAAAGAAAGTCATGCACAGACTAACTAGGCTGTTGCCTCAACTTAACAAGATCACAAAACAATTTATACCCAAGTACTAGGCCTTTTTGAGCATACATTCGAGCAAGAAAATCCCAAGCTTGTTTTGCAGTAGATTCAAGTCCAAGACTGCTTTTAATTTGAGGAGTGATGATGTTACGCAGCCATGTCATGATCTGGTAATTAGTACAAACCCATTCCTCATCTTGCTTACAGAATTCAACATCATCTTCATCATCCTTTTTAACCGGCCTGGGCTTTTCTCCTAAAACATAATGGCATAATCTTCTTCCTTTGAGGAAGCTTGACATATCATCAGCCCATAACATGTAATTTGAGCCATAATCGTCTGAATAGGCTTAGGAACCTCTGATTTATCCATCCTCAGTGTAGAGAAAATTAATAATCAAGAGAGAGTGTAACAAAGGAAGCTTAATCAGAAAAATCTAACCTTAAAAGTGAAAAGAACAGGTTCGAAAACCTTAGGAACTGGTCTATAAGCACTGAAAACTGGTCTGAAATGGACCGAACCGAGCCGTTAAAGTTACTGAACTGACTCGGTCTGAACTGAAGTCAATGGTATAAGAAAATCAACTGAAGGTCAACTGGTCTGCTGAGTGAGCAAGAAAAGTCAATAGGTGCGACACGTGGCAGACAGTGAGTGGATGACGTGGCGCTGATTGGGAGACAATGACGTGGACGAGTCTGACGTAGATTGTCACGTGGCGATCAATGATTGGTCCACGTGGCCAAAATGAGCTGGAAATACTCGTTGGCGCGTGACGCGTAGCAAGTCCGTTCGGGCTGAAATTTTGCCAGCCGCCGTGTTTTGTCGTGCTAAAGGTGATCCCGATGTTAGTTTTTGAGTTTGATCCCCGGAAGTGGCTGAAATGAGAACGACAACAAGTTGAGGAGAGAGAAAAATGTTTGCCGTGCATGGAGGAGATTCCGACGGCCGTTGGCGACGATCTTCGAGCTGGAAGTTGTTCAGATGTCAAGGAATACAACCAAGAAATCAGATATGCATGAAGATGGCTGGATCGAATCAGATCTGAAAGAGGCAGATCCAAAAATGGCAAGAAAAAAAAATCGTTGAGGATGGAACAACAACCAGCCAAAAATGAATAATAGAAAGCCCATAAACTAACGAGCTCGTTACCAAGTTGAAACTAGGATTAAATCAAGATAAGTAAAGGAATAAAGATTGTTGGAGAAGAAGATGAATAGTAAAGTTGTATTGATGAATAATAAATATTCTGTACAGGTGTATTATAAATATACAACAGGAGAACTAAATGTACAACACATTGGGGCCTTGGACACTAGAGGCTAAAAGAGGAGCGAAGAGAGTACCAAGGAATAGTAGCAATACTAATATAATAATATTTTAACAATAACAACAAAATAAAGTGAAATCATTGAATGCAAAAAGGGGTTACCTTTCGATGAGGCCACCTATCGAGACCATTTTCACGGTAGATTTTCTTGACAACACTGGCGCAAACACCTAAGAATCGAAAAACAATCAGAACCCCAAAAGATTTTCTTCAATAAATATTACTTAAAACAAAAAAAAAAGATATGAAAATGAGAAAACAATTACCAAGAGTTGAAGCAGCGTCATAAAGAGGAAGAGAGAAGAGTTCGGCAATGTCATCAAAGGAGAGAGACTGAGCAGTTGTCGAGTTTAAATATTGTTGACGAAAGCTCATTGTTTCATCTTTTTTAATACTACTCACAATTTTATTTTTTAAAAAGGAAAAAAAAAACAAGAAAATGAAAAAAGCTTTCTTCTTTCTCTTCAATTTTCAAGGCTCAGTAGCTCAGTCGCTAAATCTTCTCTGAAATCTCATGTCCAAAACCGAAATTTTAAAAAAAAAACCCCAATTTCAATGGTCATGAAGTTATCCAGCTCCTGGTCAAACAACTTAACAGCTCTGTAGCAACAAAACAGAATTCAAATAAGATCTCCACAATGAAACACTAAGAAGGAAGAAACCTAACCTGAAGTGAGAAGAGAGCAAAGAGCGAGCTTGAAAGACTTTTTCAAATCGGATTGCTTAGGGATAATATAAAAAGGGGTTTTCATAAATTGACAAAGAGGGAGGCCACATTTCGTTAGACAAAACGATGAAGGATTGGAAATTGGAGAATCAAAGAAGAGGGCTTTTGAGAAATTGAAAAGAAGAGGGGTGAAAATTGAAGCATGGTTTGAGTGAATTCGAAGAAGAGGGAATTTGGTAACAAGCGAGAAAGATCTGAGGGTTACGGTTAAGATTTTGAAAATTTTCACTAGGTTAGGGTTGGAAAAGAGACGGCTTTGAAGAAGAGGTTTTCACATCTAGGGTTTCAACTTTCAATAATTTCTAGACTTAACACTAAAATATACTAAACTTTTTCCCCAATTTTTTCAAAGCCAACCCCACTAATTGTTGAACTTTTTATAACAAAAAAACAAAAAGAAAAAAGACAACAATATTTTTGCTTGAAAAATTCCTGCGGGCAATTATCTCTCCCAAAATTTCAAGGTAACGGCGTTTGCGCAAAGAAACGCCACTATTTAGTGGCGTTTCGATAAATAACGCCGGAGTGGCGTGGCGTTTCGATAAATAACGCCGGGGGAATCAGGTTTCTTAATATAATTTAGCGGTGTTTGGTCCAAACGCCACGAAGAAAATGCCGCTAACAAAGCGTTTTCCTGTAGTGACAATAAGAACAATGTAAGAACAAATGGAGAAAAAGAGAGAATTCTTATTACTTAGAGAATTTAGAATGTAGAATGGGATGTTTACAAATGAACTAAGGTAGTCTATTTATAACTGAACCTCATAGCTGAAGATAACTCCTAGTTACAAGATAAATCTACATAAGTAGATAATATCACTAATTATCTCCAGGATAAATATTGCTAATAATATTCTCTTTTATCTTTAATAATTCTCTCCATTTATCACTTGGTAATATCTAGTCAGATAAATGATGTGAAATTCTATTTATCCATAACACTCCCCCTTGGACTGAACATCACTATAAATAGACTAATTGGACATATAGTAACTGCCTCGTTAAAAAGCTTAAGCTGGAAAACCCAATGGGATAAAACCAGACATAAGGAAAAAAGAGTACAACATATTAAGCCCATTGTCTTCTGGACAAATGTAAAATGTGCTCTTATTGCCTCTTTAAAAACCTTAAGTCTGAAAACCCAATGGGACAAAACCGAACAGAAGGGAAAAAGAGTGCATAGCAATTAAGTCCATGTAATGTCTTCAGGACAATTCAATCTAGATGTGCTATTGTTGCCTCATTAAAAACCTTAAGTCGGAAAACCCTGTGGGAGAAAACCGATCATAAGGGAAAAATAGTGCAATGCCCTTTAAACTCATAACTGCTCCCCCTGAATTAAAACAAACAACCATTTCCAGGTATCCAATTATTTCCACTTATGGGGAATTAAATCTTGCATCTTACTGGCTCGCCATATACCAATGCCATAAAATGATTTCTCAAATGTTGATGCTGGCAACAATTTTGGTAAATAGATGTGCAAGATAGTTAATGGAGCGAATTTGTTTAACATCAACTTGTCGACTTTCTTAGAGTTCATGAGTGTAAAATTTTGGTGAGATGTTCTTGGTCTAATCATCCTTAATATATTCTCCTTTGACTTGTGCAATACAAGCAACATTATCATCATAAATTAACATGGGAGAGTCTATAACCGGTTTCAATACACAAATTTTTTTGAATATGTGCTATAACAAAATCATAACCAAAACACTCTCTTCCGGCCTCATAGAGGGAGATAATCTTAGAGTTGTTGGAAGATATAACTACTAACTTTTGCTTAGTAGAACACCAAGAATAATTGTATAGTTATAGCATAACAGGTAACCGGTTTGAGAGCGAGCTTTATGCGGGTCAGACTGATACTCCGCATTAGCATATCCTACTAAACCACAGTTAGTAGTTTTCTTACAATAACCCCAAAACTATGGTAAAACGAAGATGACATCAAATATGCTTAACAATATCTCTAAGTTGGCTAATAACTGAAATATTCCAACAAATTTATCGTAAATGCGATTTTAGGTCGCATGTATTGTGTCAAATACATTAATCCCCCGATAGCATTGAGGTATGGTACTTCAGGAGTCAGGACCAAACATATCCTCATCGATTTGTTTAGGACGAAACATGTCCATTTCCAATTTCTTAATGAACACACATGGGTCGATGGGATCCTTTTACACTCTTCCATAATCAAGTATACACTTAAGCGTTGATACCACATGTGGTTGGATTACTTCAACCCAAATAAATATCTTTTGCAACCTTTGAGAATAAGTTGCGGGGAGTGTATCCTTCAGGCATTTGAAATCCCTTGGGAATATAAATATTGGAATGTGTGCTTCAGGCATATTATAACCTTTGAACCATAAGTATGTCATCACAATGTTCATATAACATGTTTCCAACTTTATAAGGAAATGAAATTGTATTCATCACGAGTGAATACATTATAATCAACCCCAGTCCTCTAAGTGAACCCTTGGGCTACAGGTCGAGTTTTATACCTCATGAACTTATTTCCTCATTTCATTTCCAAACAAATACCTATTTCAATCCAACGGGTTTAAGCCCAAAGACATCATTCTTTGGCAAGGGAAGCCAATTTAACCTTGATTGCTTCCTCTCATATAGGTCAATATTGCCTTTGATGACATTTGGTTATAAACCGAGGTTCATTATCATTGTTTCATGAGCGATTTAGAGAGTGAATGCATCATCAATGAATATCTCATTCTGATCATAACAATGGAAATTCTAGTATTCCCAAGGTAAGTTATCTTTTCATGGGTTTGTGCCACTACATGGGTAATATGCTCATGGATTTGTGCTTCTTCAAGGGCAATATCATGCAGTATTTTGCTCTCTCTATTTTGTGCCATATCAAGGGCAACTTGATTTCCTCGATAAAGACCAATATGCTCTTCTGGAACAGATTCTAAATTCCTCCCCCTTCTTTTTTGAGGAACTTTATCTTTTGATCCCATCGATTTTCCATGCTTCAAGCATGGTCACTTTGATCCGTCATGTTCTTCGGGAACATCTATCTTAGCTAGAACATTCACAGCTTAAAAATTGTAACTTTAATAGTATGATGAAATAGATTGGGCAAATTGATTGCAATAACTTACAAATGGATCAAATTTTGCACCTTTCACATTCATGTATGATTGGATCTTAATGAGATAGTCTTTTTTCTATGAGAAAACTTCAGATTTTCCTGCTATCCATCTTTGGAAGCATTTGGTTTCCTAAGTTTGGAACACAGTCTCATGGTAATCTGTGAATCTTGCGGTAAATAAATCATTCGTTAATGGTCGAAATAACCTAATAATGGACGGTAAATCATACCCAACATAAATGCCAATACGTCGTTGGGGACCCATTTTAATCATTTCCGGTGGTGCTACAGGCATTTGAACAATGCAAACAAGGGTACAAACATGTGAAATGTCCGACTCATGGCCTAGGAATAATCGAAGGGAAAAATTCTATGACTGAAAAGGCATTGATTTTCAATGGTGTGGAGCTCAACAAGCATATATTTCTCCTTCAGGGATACCAAATAAATCTCAACAAAATGTTTATTCGTACGACAAGTACGAGCCTTTTGTTTAGTTATTCCATGGGCTTATGGCCTTTTAATATTTATAGAGCGTTATCTATCTTTCAACTTTTATTCTCATGAGAATAATATATATATGCTCAAAGCCTAAACAGGGGCATAATAAGTAATGGTTCATGGCCTTTGTCATGACTCATGATTGCTAGCATCTATAACGGCCCATAATGTTGGCTTCTATAATAGCCCAAAAATATTACACATGTAATTAGCATCTCACATTTCATCAATCTTACTAGCAAGGCCTTGTGGAGATGCATCTCAATATCAAGACAAAAAATCATTGCCATTTACCATAATCTATAAAATAAATAGATGATTCCAGAATCAATGTTATTATGACAACTGCAGATTTCAAAACTCTATCGGTAATTGGCAATAATTTTGTACTTGAGAAATAACAAGATTTACTAGTGTGATCTTTGAAGAACAAGACTTTTGTGTCTTTCAAAGAGTGTCTCCTTATATTCTTGATGATATTTGTATCATCGTGCCTGAATGACTAAGGCAATCATGTCAAAGTCCAAACACTTCTGGGTTCAACTTTCAAGGCTTCTTTAGGGGAAAATAACCCGAATAATTAAGGCCCATCTCACAAAAAGAAATTTGTGGATAACTTTTATTTCCACCATTTTAATGATTTTGTCATTTTCCTTAAAGAAATCAGAGACTTCAAAGGTTGATAACCTCAAGTGTCAAATATACAAAATAATAGTCTCAAATTCTTTGTTCTAAAAAGTACACCAGGTAAATTCCTAGGAAATATCGGAGGGGTCACAAACGGTCCCACTTAAAGTCTTCACTCCTTAGACAGAATTTTCCTAAACATGTAACTTTAGTAAAAGAAATATTAGAATGACAACTTCAGGTGTCAAAATACAAATAAAAATGAATCAAATATCATTATGACAACTTCAGGTGTCAATAACGATTTAAAATTAATAGTGTATAAGACAACTTCTGGTGTCAATTCTAAATTCATGAAAACTTCCGGTGTCAATTGCAAAATCATGACAACTTCTGGTGTCAATTGCAAAATCATGACAACTTCTGGTGTCAATTGCAATATCATGACAACTTCTGGTGTCAATTGCAAAATCATGACAACTTCTAGTGTCAATTATAAGATCATGACAATTTCGATTAAAATAAATTATGACAACTTCTGGTGTCATTAATGATAATTCAAAAGAAATCTCAATATATAGAAACACTTATCTTTGATGATGGCCCATGGTGTCCACACTCTTATTAGGAGAGTTTAGAAATATGCCAATGATGTTGAATATTCAGCAATGAGCAATGCTCATGACATATAAATGTTAGAAAATTTCTAAACTAAGAAAATATTGAAACAAGATTTTGAGCCGCCAAGCTTTCTCAAATACAATATTGCCTAACTATTTTAGACAAGTCGTATTTGGGGTACAACAAAGCCACTTGAGAACATTCAGAGAGAAGTAGAATTATTGGTTGTGTCATTAAAATGTTTATGTGAAAGTCTCTTTATATACTTGATCAACATACATGTCTTTTCATATAGACAACTTTATGATCAATACATGTCTTTCCAAATAGACATAACTTTATGAAAAATTATGTCATAAAGATAACTTTTATAGACAAATATGTCTTTTCATAATTGTCCCTTATGAAGAAATTCCTTCAATAAACATCAACATTAAAAAAATATCCAACAATAAGTAGTATCAACTCCTTACCAAACCAAGGGCTTAGTTTATCTGCGACAAAACTTTGCCATTTTGTCGCCATGGGAGCTTGGCACTTTATTAGTTAGTAGTAAAAATTTCATGCCGCATAATCTTAATCACAAACAAAATAAGATGAATTGTAAACATATAATTAGAGATATAATTAAAAAATTTTGACCTTATTTTTTAATAGAGGGCACTGAAAAACCTTAGGAATCGGTTTCGTGGTGCCAAAAACCGGGATAAAATCATCTGAACCGATCAGATGAAGATTCTGGTCTGAACCGGGCCACTGGTTGAACCAACTGGATTAACTTGTGCAGAAAGCAGATGAGGTGCGTGGGAAACTTTGACCGGGAGGTGAGGGCACGTCCGACCTCCGATTAAAGTGATTCTAGTGTAGTTGAAAAGATATCGATGAGCAGATTCCTGTGGTAAGGGAGGTGAGAAAAAGTTGACGATCGAAAAGTTTCAGATCTCGGATCAGTTCTAAAACTTTGACCAGAAGATGTGATTTTCTACGTTGTCGGAATAAGCTGAATTTTTGATATGTTACTCTCTACGATATGTCGGTTCTAATGGTATGGGAGGTGAGAAAAATTATGATGGAAAAAGGGACGAATTTTTTCAGAGCTTTCTCGTGCTGATAACGTGTTATGAAATAACGAAAGAACGGTAAGAACAAATGGAGAGAGAGAGAATTCTTATTACTCAAAGAATTGAGTTAGTAGAATGGGATGTTTACAAATGAACTGAGGTAGCCTATTTATAACTGAACCTCATAGCTGGAGATAACTCCTAGTTACAGGATAAATCTACATAAGTAAATAATATCATTAATTATCTCCTGGATAAATGTTGCTGATAATCTTCTCTTTATCTCTGATAATTCTCTCCATTTATCACTTGGTAATATCTAGTCAGATAAATGATGTGAAAGTTCATTTATCCATAACATTATTTACTTTTATACTATCTTGGTTACACCAAAATTGTAAACTACTTCATTTGTTCTTTTTTACTTGTCCATGTTCATACCCCTTGATCGTTTTAAATTCTCTCTTTTTTTTTTCTTTCTAGATATACCCTTCTATCAAAGGTGAACTCAGTTTTTAGAATTGTAAATATGTCTTAATAAAGTTGTTTTCTCGAACATTAATATATCTCTTTTTCCTTTTGGAATTCAAAAATGTTGTCTCGAACATTAATATACCTCTTATTCCTTTTGGAATTCAAAAATTATGTTTAGATAGTTTCAAAGTTATGGACTCAAACATTAAAATCATATTCATATATTTATTGACCCCGCTTGGGAAAATTCCTGGCTACGTCACAAGATGAATCACATATATACAAGCAGAAATGGTACATGAACAAAGTAGCAAGATTATTACAGAATTTTAACAACCATATGCTACTTATTAATGTGTTTCACTTATCAAATACAATTTTTGTCCATCATTAATCAAGTCTACATCAAGAATTTCACCTCCATCTTCTTATAATATACAAGAACCATCCGGAAAGTCTAGCTGCTCACCTGCAGTTTTGATTCGCTCTTCGATCGAGTGAGGGATCCATAATACAAATCCATGTTTTCTCTGCTCTTTAGCATCACATGGATGAAATGGAAAAACTGTGCATTTCTGGAGTGAATAGGGTCAGACGGAGAACGTACGCAAGGCTTTTGAAGAAATTCTTCAAACAAATCCGCTCTCTTTTGAGGCTTTGCTTAAAAATGATTTATTAATGGATCATTGTGGTTTCCCTCCTATTGATATCTGCAGCTAGGTTAGTGGCGGTGAGGTAGTGGTTGAAGGTGGAGAATTTAGGGGGTTAGAGAAGAGAGGAAGAAGAAAATAATAAATACATAAATAATTGTTAAGGATAATATAGTAAAAACAATTTCCCTTTTATTAATTTTATAAGTTACTATTTACTTTATGATAATTATTTTTTGTCATTGTACCAAGTAGAAAATATTTCTATTTTACCGCCCCTTTTTAAAATTTTCCCAAAGTGCTTTAACACCTCCCTCATGTTTAAATATTTTCTCACTTTGAAGAGAAAGTATTTGGGTCAGTTAAACTTTCTTACCCTAAACTTTCTCTTAAAAAAATAACCAAACATACTAAAATTGTTTCTGTGGGAGCCTTTTTGTGCAAAGGGAGAAACAAGCCTGGCTTAGCTTTTTGGATGGATTATAGCCGGCCCCAACTTTCCCAAAAGAGGAAATGGGTTTCAAGGATGGTGAACGAGAGGTAAGAAGAATAATAGAAGAAATAACTGCTACGACAGGAACCAAGTAAGATCTTAGTTTCTTAAGGAACCGAGGAGGATGAAAAGAAGCAGAAATAATTACTCTGAAATCCCCGTTTCAAACTAAAAAGTAACTCATCATTTTCTTCATTATATCTCTTCCTTTTGTGGGAAAACAATTGAGAAGTGGGATTTGGAAGAAAGAGGAAGAAGTACAAATTGCAAGGAAGGAAAAGTACAAGACTATGAGACTTTGAGAGATGGAAAGGAAAACACTGATTTTGAACTCTATAGACCAATTCTCTGCTATGTCTTGGTTGATCGCTGATGCCTCAATTGGTGAGTTCGTTGTTGTTGTTTGTTTTGAAAACGCTATTTTATAGCCACTGCTTGGTCTGGTTTAAGCCTAATTTGCTCGCCGGTCATTCCCGAGATTCCAGCTGCAACGATCAGCCCAGAGGAATCGGCATCTTTGATCTGTTGGCAGTGAAGACTTTCCCTTTTGAGAGTGTTAACATTGGTGTTTTCTTGTTTTTGAAATTGGTTTCTCCTTTGGTGAGCAAGTGTCCCTTTCCAAAGAGTCGTTTTCTACATCATGAGTAGTTGGGATTCCCCTCAAAGTCAAATAGCTTTGTTTGATTCCTTTCCTGCAGCTCAGTTACCCTTTTTGTTACTGAAATAAGCGACCAAGCATGCATGTCTCCCTCCAAAAATGGTAACTGGACAGATTCCTTCCTCTTTTGTCGCCAATCCACGCTTCCAAGGTTATCCCGCCGCGGGCTTGGACCACGGTTGTGTTTCCGCCATGGAGAGTTGTTAGTATTATGTGTTATTTTATAGTAAATACACCAAAAGAGAATATGTCTAAGTAAAATACTTCCCTGACGGCCTCCACGTGTCATGAAGTGTATCATGTTGAGGATGAGTTCGTCTTGGCAGCAGCGAGTAGTGTGATGAGTGTCCTGCTGATTCTCCCTTTCATGTGGTGTGGCGGCCCATGTGTTTCATGTATTTTGGGCCTTGCCACTTTGAGAAATAATGTCCATGTGTTACATGTGTGTTTTGGGTCTTTGTGTGCTTGGATGCATTGCCCATGTGTTGTATGTGTTTTGGGTCTTTGCCATTAGGTAAAGAGCGACAGGCTTAGGTGTGTCTGGGGTGTTGTGGGCTCGTCTACCCAAATGTTTGTGTGCATGTGAGTTGGGCCTAGATTATGTATGTGAGGTAAAAGGAAAATTATCTGGTCCAACCTATAGTGTATTTGGTGTGAATTGCATGCGTTAAGGCCTTCCCGGTTTTGGCCCCTAACAAATTTCCTACCCTATGTGATCGGTCGTCAGCAATTATAAAAATAATCCCCACAAAATCCTAACTAAGTAGATAGGGTAAGTAGGGGTCGATCCCACAGAGAAGGTCGATAGACTTTATCCGAAGATACAATCCTTAAAAATCTCTAAAAAACAATATGTAAAAACAGAGGTTTAAAAATAACAATTAAAAAGAAAGCAATTATACTAGAAACAAAGCAAATCAAATTAAATCTAGATCTATGGCAAATAAGAAAGAAAACAATAATTAAAAAACATACTTCTTCTCCAATGGTAGAAAACAATCAAATTGATAATGGGTCCTTGATTTAAAAGATGAATTCAGTATTAAATCCTTGATGATAACTGGTCTAGGGAAAACCCTAACATGCTATTTAGATAAGATTACCGGTTAAGACTTAAATTACCCCTTTCATTAACTTAACAAATCAATTACCGGGTTAAGGCTTAAAGATTCACCAAGCAACAAAGCATTAAGTTCAACTATTTAATTAGTTCTTTCACACATGCTTAACTAGTAAAATCATACAACAATCAGATAAATCTGATCACTGGCATGCAAAATCCATCGAAGCGAGGGTTAGTCGTCATCAATTCGCTACCAAACAATCATACTCAAGGGTTAACTATTCCGCCTGACTTAGCAATAGATCTCTCAAATTATCGCTTTATCGGCCGCATAAATCAATAAAAATCAAGGTCATGGAATTAAATTAGGTGTTAACAAGCTATCTATCAAAAATAAAATACTAAATTATAAGCACAAAAATCTCACCATATCAATTGATTGAATTCACCAAAGGATTAGAAGTATTAAGAATTTAGCTACTCATGGATTTAGGAAAATCCATGAGAGGCTTAAGAATACTTACAGAACTAGAAGGGGGTGAAATCTCCTTGCAAAATAACCTAGGTATGCCGCACCTCTCTATGGCTAGAGAGGGTGGCGGCACCCTTGCCTAAAACTAGAACTAGAAGAGAAAAATAGATCTAAAACTATAATTGTGAATTGGTGTTACAGGAGGTGGCTATTTATAGTGGAAATAACCCTAGGATATCCAATTCTAAGTAGGAAAGAGATCTAGGACGGTTTAGAGTCTAACTTAGACTCCGCGTTAGCTTAAAAGTCTTCCTAGAACCAAAATCCTAGTCAAAATAGGATCCTGAAAAATTCTAGATTCGTGCAGGAACTTTGACAACATTTCTGGGCTTGAAAACGGCAGAACTGGGTCTTGAACTTCAAAGGAAAGTTGTATATCTCGGAGTTATCTTTCCAACGAGTACTCATGGGACTAAAACGGAGGTCTGAGTAGAAAGTTATGATTTTTCTACCAAAACTGCGCTGAATCCTAATCCTGTTAGGACTAGAAGCGGGAATAAGCGGGAATTAAATAACTCCTTGGATATAGGCGGCATTAATTGGGATTTTAACTCCAATTATGGGCTTATATGGGCTGAGTATTTTCCCATATAAAATATCCAAAATTCCTTAGCTTAAAGGATTATCCATGGTTTGTCTTCAATCATTCGCAATTTAAGCTCTAATCTTCAATTCTTGCTCTTGAAATAATTCTTCAAGGTCTTCAAATCTTCAAATTATCTTCAAATAGTCTGCAAACACAAATTTCGAATCTTCCAAATCTATACTCAAAATTTCTTTGCTCAAATCTGTGTAAAAAGTCATCAAAATAGCTCCAAAAGTAGTGAAAAACAACAAATTCTCAATTTCACATCACTTAAATACTCAAAACACAAATATTATCAAAATAGCATATATTTAAGCATAAATAGATCCAAAAACATAATAAAATAGCCATAAAAATAGGGTTATTTTTAGCTCAAAACAAACAGGCTCTTATTGATTTTAATTTTAATTTTTTTTAATAAAAAAATCAAATTTAAATTATATGTCACGTATCACTGAGTGACACGTGGATGCCACGTCTGCATAATAATGACGTTAGAACTACGTCAACCAATTTGACAGGTCTGTCACGGCTCAATGACAACAAGGACTGCGGATGAACACTTTTGATGGTAGAGGAACCGAAATGCACATTTCAGTAGGGTATAGCTATAGGGACCTCTTGGTGATTTTTACCAACTTTTTACAAAGTACGGACAAAACAGTTTGTTTCTTTCTTTTTTTCTTTTTTTTTTTTGCAGGTTCGAGGCTTGAATTAGGTGGGAATTGCATTTATAGTATGTTTGGTTCACTAGAAGGAATTAAGAAGGAATTGAAAGGGAACTGAATTGAGAGGGAACGGAAAAAAGGGTGAATTGAATTGACAATTACATAGTTTTGTTCAAAGTATGAATATGTAAGGAGTAAATATAAAAAGTCGATTTTATCCTAATTCCCAACTCCAAATCAGCTCTCTAATCTCTCATAGTCGCCTCCCTTTCTCTTATCTTATCTCACGATGCCATCACCCCATCGCCCTCAGCCCGATAGCCCCTTTTATCTTTTGTTTACCTTCATTTTATTATTCCATTTCCCGCTTTTCTTTTATTTTCATCCATTCTTCCCTTGCATAATCCACAATTCTCTTTTAGCAAGAAACTTCTCCTTGTTAAATCCTTTTTTCCTTTCCCTGAATTGAGAGAGTTTCTCACTGGTTCTACTTGACCTGCTCTGTAGTTTCTGCTGTTCTGCTTTTCTGTTTTCTGCTACTGTTTTAGGGCACCTTGTTCTTTTTTTTCTTCTACTGTTCGGTTCTTTGTTTGGCAGCCTGGTCATGTCTATACATTGGTGCTCTTGTTAGAAGTTTCTTTGGCTGTTAAAGATGAAGAAAGTCCATATAATTAGTATGTTCTAAAACTTTGGTTTCTTGTTATGAGAGAAGTATGGTATCTTCTTTGAATTGAAGTATATGGGTCCTCTGATAGTTGACAAGCTTTACTAGGTATTGCTTTGAAATAATGGTTTAGAAATTACAATCTTAAAAAATAAGAACCCCTCGAGAGCAAAGAGATCCATCATCTTATCTTTTTTCTCCCTTTTTTTTTCAGGAAATTATCATCATTGGTATGCAATTTCCATGAATTTTCGGTGCCGACAATCATTCCAGTGCCGATAATTGCTTGTACTGGTCTTGAGATTGAAGAAAATTAAAAGGTTAAAATGGTCAAAAATTAAAAGTTGAATTGGGTAAAACACCGAATTGCAAATTGGAGCCTATGGTGCTGAATTGCAATTCAGGGCGCAGACGTAATTTAGTCTGCATTGGAATTTTCTTTTTCTCAACCAAACGTTTGAGTTGCAAAACACGCTGAATTGGGCTGTAATTGAATTGTAATTACCGTAAACTAAACATGTTGTTAGGGTCCCTTTGGTAGATCTCTGCAGGATGATAAGTCATTGTTTTGGCTTCAAATTACACTGATCTCTTTGGGTACAAGTTATCATTAAGACCATTTTTCTTTTTTTTTTCTTTTTTTTTATAGCCACAATTGCTATGCTGCTTTTTTCATTGGACAAGAGAGGCAGAAGTTACTTTAAGCCGCTCATATTTTCACCAATCGAAAAGCAAGGTGTTGACAGAGGGACCTTAACGGACAACTTAAGTGAAGTTTTTAATTTCATGAATTACCTCTTTTCTTTTATTTCCATCCTTTTCTTCCCTTACATGATTCATATGAATTACCTCTAAATTTTTAACATATGTCTAAACTTCAATAAAAATATGTAATAAATAGCACAATTAGTAGTAATTTACTGATTTGGATGCATGTTTTATTAGCTTTATTGTACCAACAAGAGGTTGGATCAAGTGGTAAGCGGCTTGTTCCAGCTTAAGCAGGTCTCAGGTTCGAGACCTTGCGTATGCAGCTGCCCTTGTTGGGAGACTCACCCACCATAACCAGGTGCGCGACGCGGGTCGGATCCGGATTAGTCAGGGCTAAGCCCTGGATACCGGATGGGATATCAAAAAAAAAAATTAGCTTTATTGTCCCCTAAACTATTACGTCAATGACGTTTTGTCCCCTAAACTTCAAATCAGGACATTTTGCCTCATAAACCTCTAAAATCAGGACATTTTCCCCCCTGAACTTCCCAAAGTCAAGACATTTTACCCCCTGATGGAGGGCAAATTGTCCTGAATTTGAAAAATTCATGGGGCAAATTGTCTCGATTTTAGTTTAAGGAAAATGCCACACATCCCGAAAAATTGACCCGAATTTTGTCCCCCATGATGTGTCGTGGCTGGTCATCCCATGTTATGTAGCAAAACTCCGCTAAATAGTGGTGGGACCAGTCTACTGAATCAACCATGTAAAAATATGTCCTGGAGACCAAATTTCGGATTAATTTTTCGGATTATGTAGCAAAAATTTTAATTTAAAAGACAAATTATCCTTAGCCCCCATAATTCATGGGCCAAAAATAAGCCGTTAAAAATTAGAAGCTACTCACACGAATTACACCTAAGGAACTTCATCGTATATTCGTATTTGGTCTATTTGGGTATATAAGAGGAAAAATTAATTATTAGCTCTCGTTATATATGTGACTTGAGTCTTATTTATATATTAATTTTTATATGTAGTAATAACAACAACAATATTGTAAATTGTAATAGTAATACCACACTTTGTAAATAAAGTCTAATATTCCCACTTTGCAGCAAAATAGAATGATTAATTTCTCATGTACCCTCTCTTCCTCTCCCCCAAAGAAATTTATATTCTATAAATTCGTATCCAAGAAATCCTCATCATGACTAAGTTATGAATAGAAGCCTCCACAACCAAATGATGCCATCACTAACCTTGTTAAAAGTCAAATCCGTAAGCTCAAGAAACAGCCGATCAACAAGTTCAAGCATGCAAAAATTAATTAGAGATTGAATTTAAACTTGAATCCATTGGTTCAAATTTTGCATCTTTAGAAGTGGGAATTAGTTGGGTTCCAATTCAAACTTTCCAATGAAATATATATAGAAAAAAAAAAAAAAAGGGAGTGGGTGTTGTTCATTGTGTACCCCTTTAAAGAGCCAAAAAGAGATTGGTCACTGGATTTCCTCAAGCCCAAAGAGCTTGTGCCACATATATATGTTCCAAAGGCTATACAATTATATTGAATGAACTCAAAATCAATACAAAAGTCTTTTAAAAGAGAGAAGTAGTTTTAACATTTGAAATCTTTCTTTTTAGCTAATACCAACCCATATTGAAATTTAAAAGGTCATGGAGCTCAAAGGAAAAAAAAAAAACACCTTTTAAGTACAACAAACTCACCCTAAGAATTTGACTATAGTGCAAAAGTGTTCCATCCTTTTTAATCAAATACCAAAAGCTTCCTTAAGGATCCAAAGTTATTACACCATATATAATTCATATATGATCTAAAATTCCAAGGTTTCTTTTCTAAAATTACACTCCATTATTTCACGCCCTAATTTTTTTTTGGCACCATTATTTCACGCCCTAATTAGAGATCCCGGAATTAAAAATCTTATAATGATCCAAGAAACAAAATTACATACTATATATATAATCTAATAATTAGAACTTGAAATTTATTTTTTTAATATTCGAGATTCAGAATATCATAAAGATAGATGACATAAAAAATTCTAGTGAAGATAGCTCGGTAAACCCATCTAAAAGATTAACTGATAAATATTATATTTAAAGATCTCTCTCCAATGTCAACCCTTTATAGTAAGGTGTTGGCCAATGCAAATGGGATTATAGTATAAAAAAGTTCTTAATATAACTAATCTTGATTATTAATATTATAATAATAATTAAGTTGATTTCTTATAGGAGGCAAGAGTCGCTAAAATTTCGCTTCTCGTGATGTGCCGTGCCGTCACTGCTACTCTTACTCCAGTTGTTTCATGACAGCACAGAATAAAATGCAATAAAACAAGAAACTATAGATTATTTGCATGTAAATTCATGAACTATATATTTAACATAATTTAATCCATGACTTTCAGAAATATATAATAGTAGTAATTATTTATTTGATTTTTATACACATAAAACATCCAAAAATAAATTACAAAAAAAAAATCCAAGTTCAGAAGTATAGTGTATGATCTGAAGATTATGGTACTCTTTGAACAAGTATGGAATTAATACAAATTATAATCATTACATATTGATTTTCTTCTGCTTCTTTTTCCATTATGAGAAGAAAAATAAATAAGATGATGAACAAAAACGCATTAACATACAAGAGAAAAGAGCATGAGAAAAAACAAAAATACAAAACCTCAATGGTGCAAAGGATTTGGACCAGTAGGAACGAGCCGTTTCTCCACGCCGTACCGTGGGTCGATCTCGTTGCCGGACGGTTCAGGCTGGACGTCGGGGACGTGTCTCGGACGATGCCGCCGGTGATGCCTATGATGATGTCCTAAGAAAGGAGTGAAGTCAAATTTGGTAGCCAAGATTTTCCGGTGGCTCAAAGTGTGATGAGAAATAGACAAATTTTGGTGTCTATGAATATAGTTGTTGCTGGAAAATAAATTGCACCACCCAAAGAATAAAAGCAAGAAAGAAAGCCAAAGAATGATAATAAAAAGATGTACCCTATTTTTGTTCATGGCCATGGGTTGAAGAATTGAAGAGAAAAAGATAGGTTTGCATGGATGAAGAGAAGAAAAAAGAAGAGAAAAGGCTACAAGAAACAGAGTAGGGCAAAACAGAGCTTAAAAGTTGTGATATAGGTAGGGGAAAGGGGTAGCTTCCATAAGACTTTAAAATTTTTAATTTTGAAGGTTTTAGTTTGAGTTTATTAGTAGAAAAAGAAGAGAGAAATGAGGAGAAAGTAGGGGAAGAAGAAGGTCCAGCAGATGCGGAGAGGGAGGCAAAATTGTCGACTAGCCATTTTTTTTCTTCAAATAATTTTTTTCTCCTACCAATGAAACTTCCCTTTGCGTTCAAGCAACATAAGGCCATTTAAAGCACAGATTGTCAAACCTTGAATTATATATTGGGATGACCAAAAGATTGAAACCAAAGCACTCATCCGGTGGCATCACTCTTTGAATAGTACCAACATCTATTAAATTGAGTGGAAGGAGTTCAATACCCTTTAAGTAAGGTCTCATATTTGAGTCTTGTGAATGGAGAAAACAAATACTCTTCCCTCATATGGGTCCCATATAGCTCAACTCCGGATTAATCAGGGTTCAATGTGATTACTGAATATATAGGAGAGTTAATTAGTATAAAAAATATATATTCTTTGGATAGTAGCAAAACTGTTGCCCATTGCTCAATATTATTAATTACATTAACCTAATTAAGTATTGAACTAATATAACTAGCTAGCTATATATTCTAGTAAAATCATTTTTTTATTTATTTATAATTCTAGTTAAGTAAATAATTATCCTTTTTGGTAAAGAAGTAAATAATTATTCAAATGTTACTTCTTGAATTTTACATTTTTTTACATAAGAGTGATTTAATTCCGCTTTAATTTACAATGGCTAAACGCCTCACAACTCCTACCATGCATGTCATCCTCAATAAGCCGATGGAGAGACCTTAGATGATGCCCAACATTGTAACAATACTGAAGTACCAAAATTATTAGCATAATATTGCACTCGAGCGCATTTAGGTGATTGGCGCGGTGCTTCATGGGAAATTGAGGTCTCATGTTTGAGTTTGGTCAAGTATTATGTTGGTTCTTTTGATTTCTCAACGGATATACACGTTTATATTTGAGAGTTACTGTATTTGATTGTAATATGGTTCAATTGAGCTATGGTGGTTTGGTCATAACAATATTTTTTTTTTATATATTTGAGGTTTCTAGAAATCGAATCTTAAGCATTGAAATTAAGAGTTCAGTACTTTATATTTTTTTTAATGGGAATATCAATTGAATCAATTTTTCTATGTGAACTAACACAATGACACATCAATGATTAATAACAGTAAAAAAAAAATCTCTTGTGGGATGGCTAGGATTTAAGGAACAAATATATTTCTAAAGAGTTTTTTTTTTTCCACAAACAAAATCTTAAGATCATGTTAAACGTTTTTCATTGTATCATGAAGAAAATGTTATACCCTTATGAATATCTAAATATTTTTTATATATAATAACTAGATATATAATTAGTCTTTATAATCCTTGGAGGATGTTTTATCCTAACACACGTTACGCGGCTGTAGCAGGGGACTGCATGTTTCATATATAGCCATTAACAGTCTGGATTAACTTTAAATACACATTTCCAGAAACTTATTCAATGGGAAAATTCCAGTTTTATAAGTACATATTTAACTGGAAATTAGTCGACATTAAAATATTTAACTGGAAACTAAAGCATTTGAAATCTCTCTTTTCTAGCTACCTCCTGCCTAGCTAGCTATGGGTTAATTAATATATACACACACAGCGAGTTGACTTTGATTTTCTTATAAACAATTATTATTGTCTAATGAATGAATATTAAAACTCACACGCCTGGAAATATGTTCAACACGCCATGTTTGCATGGGAAACAACCGTTAATTTCTTCATTTAGACTCTATATTATGCTTTATGTTTTTTTACCCTTTCATGACCATTAATTTGTTTGCTTGTTCTTCCAAATTATACTACCAATTTTTCCTATATATATAGGAAAATTTGCAACTCTATGTCTCTAACTAATACAGTATTATTATCTTTTTATAGTTCAAATTTAATTTCTTTTAAGACAGGAGCATAAATGGTTACCCAACAAATACGCTTACAGGGAAATATAATGTATTTATTATTGTCGTATATATATTGTAGGCATGCTCTTTTGGATGTAACTTCAATTTATAAACCATCTGATATTTGTAGATAATGACATTTGTTTTTAAAGGACAATGATATTGTTGTAACTTCGGATATCTCAGAAATTAACCAAACAAATAATTAAAACGGAAACAATAAAGCAAATTTTCTTGTGGACCTATGCCACAAATCTCCATTATCAAATCAATCAATTACAATCAACAATCATAACAATAGCAAACTCTCAATCTAATCAATCCAACATTCATAACAATCTCTCTAGCAAACTCTCAATCTAATCAACCCAACATGGGTGATTCTCTCACAACAACCTAAAGCTATCTTAGCTTTCTTTCACAACAATATAACTCTTTCTATCACACACACAAAAACTAAACAGAAACTGCTTATTTATACTAACACAAACTTGGACTCCAAGAATCCGTTTCTTATTAGGATTCTTGTCCACCGATCAAAAAATCTAGAAAAATCATAATCCAAATCTAATTAGGAATTGGGTCAAAAATCCGATATTGGGGTCATCTAAATGCACATAAAGGGAGATCAAAGACAAATAATTATTTCGACTTCGATCATTTTGAGTTCAATTATATCATATATATTAAACCTTTTTTAATACAAGCTATTTTTGGATTTGGGATTTGAGATTTCCTTAAATATGAGCCTTTGACTAAATTTATCAAAGTTCGAGTTTTGAACAAATTTGGTGGGTTTTTGGATTCAATCAAGTTGAATCCACCATATATATCTCAAAACCTATGTTTAATAAAGCTCAAAATACTTCACACAATAAAGTCATAACTCATAAGACAAAGATCCATCATGGTTGTGTGTGCATGTACTGCTCACACTAACTCCAAGGGCAGGTTGAACTAACACCACCCTTTAATTTTTCTCTCCTTTTATTATACCAAAAACAAATTAGACTTTCACCATATCCTCCGAAAGTGGGGAAAAGAAAGGAACTTCGAATTGAATCCGCTTTAGCAAAATGAGAGGCTCTTGTCGGGTCGACCTTCAAAAATGCATGGTTTTCACTTATCTTAGTACATTTGATTTCTCTACTTTATTTATTAAAGTCTTCACTTTTTTTTTCTTGGTTAAACCATGTGGCAGGCTCTTATATGGACTCACAAATCCTCAAAACTTGATTGATTTTCAGATGTTGACCATCTTTTTTTTTTTTTCTTAAGGCCACCCTTTTTACAGCCAAAGAAAAAATGTCAAATGAGTTGTTGGCAATGTCCATGAGATTCAAAAGTCAAACCTCCCATCCAAAGGCACAAGTGGATTTCCATGTGCACTAATTAATTTGGAAATTTATAGAAGTGTAGTAATTTAGCCCAAGAATGGAAGGTGGAGATTTTAGATATTGGTATCATTAGGATTTGATTGGATGATGCAGTTTGGGTTTTTTTTTTTTGGCTAGAAAACAACGATGATATTATATAAACTTAATTCAAAGTACAACTAGCAGAACTTTGATGCGAAATAAACCTGAATAACAAACCATTAGAGTTATCGAAAGCAAGGGGAATTAAAACTATCCATAACAAAATTAAACATTAGACAAGCTTTAGTGTTGATAGCATAGTTTGCAAAATAGTAAGCAACTTGATTTCCTTCTCTGTAGGTGAAACATATCTTTACTTTATCAAGCATTGCCGCTAGCTCCCGGATTTCCTTCTTGAGGATTTTCAGTAGTGGTGGGATCAGTTGTTGCCTACATAGCATATTAATAACAGCCAGAATCAGATTCAATAATAAGTCTATGAAAATCATATTCCTTTGTCATTTGAAGACCAAATTTGATAGCCTGTAGTTCAGCAATAGTATTAGTGGTGATTCCCAAAAGGATTGAGTAAGCCTTCAAAAAACAACTAGAAGAGTTCCTGGAAATACCACCACATCCAGCAGGTCCTGGATTTCCTTTTGAGGCCCCATCACAGTTGAGTTTAATGAAAGGGGAACGGGGAGGTAGCCAAGAAATACAAATCAAATTTTCTTTTAAAGTTCCATTAAAAGGTTTTGGTCTTTTGAAAGGTTTTAGGAAGTAAGACATTTTATTTCAAACCTCATTAATAGAAAAAGTGGCATGGTTAAATATGGAATCATTACGCACATTCCAAAGTTGCCATAATATCATGGTAAGCCAACTACTTTGATGAATCCATTCTCCATCCAAAGGAAAGAAACAGGCATGAGAATTTAGATGTTTTAACAGAAGAGTAAAATGGAGAGACTCTGTATTCCATAGACAAGGAAGTTTAGATCGAATTGGAGAGTAGAAAGGACAGGAGTTCAGTAGATGATTAAGGCTTTCAACTTGAGAACAATGATGACAAGCTCTCGAATCCAAAATATGTTTATCATGAAGTAATTGAGCTGTTGATAGTCTATTATGGGAGAACAACCAGATGAAAAATTTAACCTTAGGTATAGTTCTGAGTTTCCATATAACATTCGAAGGCAGAGAGGGGAAAATTAACTTCCTAGAGCTCAAAATGATTCTATGATATAATGAAGCTGTAGAGAAAATACCAAAACTAGTTAGACCCCAAATCAGAGTATCAAGATTATCGATACTATCTAGAGGCCTAGCAATTATTTGTTCAACTAAGATTTGAGGAAGAAGAGACCATACTCTTCTAAGATCCCAAGATCCCGAATGTAAATTAATGACCTCTCCAAGTTTTAGATCTTTTAAATCATTAGGAATATCAGAGGTTATTAATTGACATATAAGAGTATTATTAAACCACTTGTCATTCCAAAAATTTATACTCATTCCATTCCCTATTTCCCAGGTGAGATTATTCTTAATCAAAGGAATGCATTTTAGGAATCCAGACCATACATAAGAGCAACAAATTTTCCTAGTGGCATCAAGCACTGAAGATTCAGGAAAATATTTATGTTTAAGAACTAAAGAAACTAAATTATCAGGGCTTTTAAGAATTCTCCAAATATTTTTGGCCACTAAAGCATAATTAAACTCCTGAAGTGAGTGAATATATACCTAATCCACCTACATTTAAAGGTAAAGAGCAGGTTTTCCAATTAATGAGGGGAGTTTTATTTGAATTCTTAGAATGATTCCATAAGAAGTTCCTCATTAAGAAGTTAATGCTTTTGATAACTTTTTTAGGGAAGATGAAGATAGACATCATATATGTAGGAAGAAATGAGAGAACAACTTTGATCAAAGTTAATCGACCAGCAAATGATAGGAACCTATTATACCAATTGTTAATAAGATTGTTCATTCTGGTGATAAGGTCATGAAAGAGAGTATCAGTTAATTTACCAGAATGCATAGACAGTCCGAGGTACTTATCCAAAGTTGAAGAAAGTGGAATGTTAATAAAACTTGAAACATCAATCTTCATATCAGGACAAGTATTCTGTGGAAATATAATATAGCATTTTGAAAAATTGATAGATTGACCAGAAGCATTGCAAAATTTAAAAAGAAGATCTTTGAGAGTAGTCAAGCTCATGGGGTCAATCTTTGAAAACAAATAACAATCATCAGCATAGCAAAGACCTGGAATCATTGAACCATTTCTTGAGGCTTTAAGAGCTACAAGTTTTTTTATCCTCAATAGCTTTAATCAGAGATTTATTAAGGAAGTCTGCATAAAGGATAAAAATATATGGAGATAAAGGGTCTCCTTGTCGAAGTCCTCTAGTAGGGTAGAAAGTATCACTTAGGCAATTATTAACAAGAACTCTTAAGGATGTAGAATTGTTCATGATACAATTGATCCAATGCTGTGGAAAATTATAAGCTTTCAGACAATGTTCTATAAATTTCCATTCAAGTTTGTCATAGGCTTTAGCATAATCCAAATTTAAAGCCATATAATAAGCTTGACTAGATTTCTTTTTATACAGAGTATGAATAAGTTCATTAGCCATTATGTCCTTATCTGAAATAGCTTTATTAGGGATGAAAGCAGCCTGGCATGGTGTAATAAGTTTTGAGATCAAATTTTTTAACCTATGAGTGATTATACAAGTAATGACTTTATAAATGGTGTTACATAGGCTAATAGGTCTAAAATGAGAGACTTCTGTTGGTGTTTGAGTTTTGAGAATTAAAACCAAAATTGTTTCATTAAGCTTTTTAAATAAATGTCCCAAATGAAAGAAACTCTTAACAACAGAAGTAACTGACTATCCAATAATATCCCAGTATGATTTGAAAAAACCAGCATTTAAACCATCCGGGCCACAGGCTTTGTTAGGATTCATTCTCCAAATTGTATTTTTAATCTCCAAATATGATATAGGTTTATTGAGTGATTCAGTATCCTCCTCAAAAAGTTTTGGAATATTAATATTAGAGAAGTTAAAATCCATAGGTTGAGAAGAGGAAGAAAGATTTTCAAAATGATTCTTAAAAGTTGAATTAATGATAGAAGGATTAGAAATCCATTCATTATCAACTTTTAAGACTTGAATTAGGTTATTTCTTCTTCTTTGTTTAACTTTAGAATGAAAATAAGAAGTATTAGCATCTTCTTCTTTAATAAATTTATATTTAACTCTTTGGAACCAATGTTGCTTATTCATTTTCTCAAGCTCTCTCATTTGATTAATTAAAGACACTTCCTGATTTATGACATCAATATTGGAATTATGATCAAGGTTATCATGAAGTTCTTTTGGTTCTCTCTTTGAGTTAGAAATTTTATAAGGAATAGTACCAAAAACAATTTTTGACCAATCTTTAGAAGCAAATGCTAGTTTTCTACTTTTCATGGCAAAATCAAAAGCAAAAGAACCTATTTTGGTATCATTCCCGATATTACCTACTATATTCCTATAACCATTCCTTCCTGACCATTGGTTTTCGTATCCAAATCTTCTTTTAGATTAGGAAATAGTAGGACTAGAATTGATGAATAAAGCCGAGTGATCAGAATGAATAGAAGGTATAACCTGGAATGAGCATAATGGGAAAGTATTAAACCAAGCATTATTAGCAACAACTCTATCAAGTCTACGTCTTATGTGGTTATCTCCTAAAGTTTTGTTATTCCAAGTAAAGCAAGAACCCATAAAACCTAGATCAAACATATCACAAGCCTGTAAACATTCATTAAATCTATGCATGGAACGAAAAGGAATATTAAAACGGCTCATTTGTTCATGACGAGTAGCTATACAGTTAAAATCTCCTAAGACAATGGATTAGTAATAGTAGAGACTAAACTAGTAAGTTGTTCCCATACCTGAGCATGTAATTGAGGTTAAGGAAACCGGTAAACAGTTGTGAGAGTGAAAAGAGGTTCATGTTCATGTGCATGAAATTGGGTCGTGATCATTCTTGAGGAGGTCATATGGCTATAGACACAAATAAGATTTGGATCCCAAAGAAGCCAAATGCCTCCAGCCATACCAGTAGGGTTTGCTAATATTCTTCCATGAAAGGGGATTTGGGTTAAGATTCTTTCCACTCTTCCTCTAGACACCTTTGTTTCCATTAATTCCAGAATTTGAGGTGAGTATCTAGTCGTCATAGACATCAGCTCAGCTAGAAACTCTTCCTTCCCCGCTCCTCTAAGTTCCACCCTAGTATCCTCATAAATTCTGGAGTCATAAGGGGGTGTTGTTGGCCTGGAACTGAGTCAGATGATCTATTGCCAGCGCACTATCTCCTGGGGCTTGAGTCTGGAAATGAGGCAGCTCGTTTTCCATGATAGACATTTTCAAAAGATAAAGGTTTTCCTTTTCGGGAAGAAGCATGTCTCTTGCTGATTCGACGTTTATATGCACCATTGGTGCATGAACTGGAATGGCAAAAGGATGGGGAAAATGATGCCTTGACTGAAAGATGTAGTGACCTGGACTGCAGTAAGCATTCTACTTCGAGAGAGAGCATTTAGTCTTTCTGCTTCTTCTAGATTTTGATGAATTCTTTGGAGAGTTAGGTTCTGTAGAAGAAGCCTTAGTTGTGAATGAGAATACAAGTTCAAAGCCTGGAGGAAAAGTTGGAAAGTCATTGTACTGACTTTCGAAACTTCCTTTTGTGGAGGTTGGGGAGATGGAGTCTAAGTTTGGAGAGGAGGAATTTGAGTTTGAAGTTGATTCGGAGCAATCTGAGGCCGACGACGGTAGATGTTCGGCCGAGGAGAGATATTCAGATCGATGGAGGGAGTTGTCATGTTGCTGGTTGCCAAAAGGTTGAAAGGGTTGACCATTTTGAAATAAAGGGGAAGAAGGGTTATCAGATAGTGGGGAATTAGAAGTGGAAGAGTTGAAAGTAATAGGCTTTGACTCTTGAGAAGGTTTAAATAAAGGAGAAGAGTTTTTTGGGAGAGATGGAGTGACAGAGACAATAGGTGAATCAGGAGAAGAAGCTGCAGGGGTTGGAGACATGCATGGTTTATTGATACATGTCGATTTCTTATCAGGGGAAGCAGATAGGTAGCTAATGGAAGGAGAGGTGTCATCGACAATATTTTGATTCTTGGAAGATACGGGCTGCGGTGTGATGATTATAGCTTGGGGAAGAGAGACAATAATGGGATTTGGTGTCTCAATAGTAGAAGATGAATCGTTTGGGAGAGAAGGAGAAAGGGATGAGCAATCAACAGAGGCCAGATCAGATGATGAGTTTTTGGAGGCGGAATGGAAGACGACATTAGGGTCTCGGGCTGACAAGCAAGATCAAGATGATGTAAATTCAATGGGCTTAAGTCCTTATTAATATTATCTTTATAGGCTGGCTCTAGAGAAAATCTAATATGGGTTTTGATGGAGTCTGGATCCAAAATTTTCGAAGGCCCATTTTTTGGATGTTTGTCTTGATTTTTCTTTGGAAACCATGCCACGGGTTTTTTTGTTGATAAAGCAGCACTCTCAGAACGAGAGGATGAGTCATGAAATTTATTTGAAAATATCTTTTCATGAGTAACAAATTTTCTTTTAAAATCATGGTTAAGATTATTAAACTAACCTGGATGGAAACCTGTAGAAAAATTAGGCTTACTTGTGCCGGTGGAATGCTTTCTTCTTCTTGTTGCTCCTTTTGGTGACGATGATCCACTTATCATCCTGATTATCCTCTATTTTCCCTTTCTCTTTTGGCGGCATTCTTGAGAATAAACCTTCTTGTGATTGATCTGCTTGTAAATTCTTATTCGAACTCTTCGATTTAGAACAATCCGAATGATCGAATTGACCACAAGTAAAACGGAACTGGAAACAACTTTCATATAGGACTTTCTGATGAGATTTGCCAATCTTAATCTGTTTTGGTAAAGATTTGGTGCACTCTACTTCAATACAAATCCTAGCATAATGACCCCTGGAAGCGGTTCCTGTATGAACTTCTATTTTGATTGGATTTCCAATCAAGGGTCCAATCTTGAATAGAGTCATTGTATCATAGTATTCAATAGGAAGTTCTGGTAGTTGGATCCAGATGGCCATTTTGTTAAGACTATTGTTTGAAGGTTTAAAGTCAGGCTGCCATCGTTGAACCGTAAGGTAGTGATTAAACAAGAACCAAGGGCCACCAGCAAGGACTGAGATGTAATCAGATGAGGAAGAAAATTTAATGATGAAACAGTTGAAGCCTAGATCAATAATCTGAAAAGATGAGCTTAACTTCCAAAGGTTTTGAAGTTTTGGAGATAGGCGGTTGTAAGAGAGTGGATGACCAATAAGTTTGATTGTGAGAGTAGGTTTCCAAGGATTGGAGATTCTAAGTTTTTCTTCTAATGAGAGAGATAAGGATGGTATATCCGAGTTAACTTCTGTTTGTTCTTTAGTTATAGATAAATTCCAATCTGTATCAAAGCCATCAATCCAAGATTGGAAATAAACATGGGTTAATTGATTGAGGAGCTTTTGTTTATAAGAAATAGATGATTGAGAAATTTTTGGACCATGGGAGATAGGAACATTAGTGGATTGACCTAGATCTTCTTGGGGAGAAAAAACAGCCACCGCCTCAGATGAAGAGGTCTTAGCAGAGCTCATGGAACTATTCTTTTTTAGATTAGGAAGCAGGGAGGGGAGGGGGAATTAGGAAACCGTAGCTTGAGGTATTCAAGAGAGCCATCTATGTTCATTTGGTTTTATATATTGGTTTTGTTTCAAAGTTCAAATTATGTATGTGGGTTTCCTATTTGCCATTTTTACTTATGAAAAAGACTTGTATACATATTTATGTGCAGATGCATTTCATATCCTAGCATTTGTTTCAAGCTCATAAACTGTATAAGAAATCTTGATAGAGCAAATAATCATTATATAAAGTGTTGAGACTTTTATAGTGACAATTGTTTGTGGTTTGTCACAAAATATTCATTCATCAGAATTGTTAGATCTAATTGAGATTTGAGATGACTTTCTTGCCTATTTTTTCGTGGCTAATGTGTGTTTTCCTTGTAACATATGATTAAGCATGTTTTGTACTAATGCTTCTGTTTCTTATTATAAGTCTAAGGTAATTGAAATCTTCAACCAATGCAAGTAGTTAAAAGTTATAGTTAGTTTGTAAATTTTATGCATATTTTAGTCTATTTTCCCATAACACTCTTAATTAATTAAATATTCACCTATACCCACTTACTCATTCTCTTTCCTTAATTAAACAAGGGTAGATTTGGAAAATAAGTACTAATTAATGCTTCCTTGGTAGTGTAAGATGACAAATAAAAAGAAACAAAGGGAGTAGTAATAAATACCTAGTTCTTTATATTTCACTTCATATACTTGGAGAAATTATTGATGTGACCGTCCTACCAAGACAACTATGAGAGCAACCACTAAAATTATGCTACATCAAATCAACTTCAGAAATTTAGACACAATTTTAGTTCAAGGTTTAACCCCTCTAAAAATAAACAATATGTCACTTGGACAATGCTCTAAAAACGAGAGTGTGCAGTTCTGCCGCCTTCTCTCATGATGAGTCACAAAAGTCCTTAAATTTTGGATTTCATTGGAATATGATTTTAGAAAATCTCTGAATTGTCACTATATTAGTGGTTGATCTCAAAACTGACGTGGTGAATTAGTCACACCTAATCATTTCTCCTATAATTGTGATAAGACCTAATTTAGTTGTTATTTTCTATTTGATTTTACCTTGTTTTGGTAGTCATAAGTATCTATTTCACCTCATATTTCTCATATTTGTATTTTCAGGACCATTTGGAGCCATTATTTAAGATTATGAAGATTTGGAGCAATTTTGGATCAATTTGGAGAAACTACTGATTTTGACCATTTTTAGCCCAATAGGCCCATTTGAGCCCATTAAGCCCAGAAGGAAGCCCGAATCATTGGAGACCCAAATCTGATTTCTCTAGGCCCAATTCACATATCTTAAAGCCCAAAGAAGAGTTTCATACCCAATCAGCAATTATGATGCAATAAATAAGAAATTCCAAATCCTAGTCAACGGAGGATTCACAACTCAAAAGTGCAGTTTTGGTAAAAAACCATATCTTTTGATCCAGAGCTCAGAAAAATGCGAATGATATACCGTTGGAAAATTGACTTCAAGCTCTACAACTTTGCTTTTGATCTCGAGAGCTAATTCTGTTAGGAAAAATGTTGATTTTGCCCTTGACGATATCTGGACATAAATGACCAACTATCCAAATGATTTGGGGAATGCTTAAACTGACTTGGACTTTGCTTGGACGAAATTTGCAGCTATAATTGATGATATGGAGCACTCTTATTGGCCTATGAAGATGCTAATTATTGATGATCTACTTCAACCAATCAAAGCTCATTACTTGGAGATAAAGTTGATGTAATTCCTAGTTAGAAAAAGGATTAGAACTTAGATATCTATCTTACCCTTGTTGCCGCCTCATCTAAGGGCTGGTATTGTTTGTCATAATGGTAGAATGTGTCTTAGGTTTGCCGATAAATAGGTAAGATTATTTTAGGATTTGTCATAATTGCAGAACTACAAAATACAGACAATTGTACTTGAAGAGGAGAATTCTCTCCCTTTTGTCGTCGGCATCCCTAGGGTGTTATACCCTTGTCGACATCTTCATCTTCTTGTTTTGTAAGTATGTCTCTCATGATTGCTTCAATAATGAGTGAGTAGTTTTCTTTAATACATTTCCCCTTTGAACCCTTGAGTTATGAATTAATTATTTTACACCAATGGTGAGATCTTTTGCTTTAATTCTTTATCAATTGATTGGTGAATTCATGATAATCTATTATGCATATGTCGATTTATCCATGTATGTATGATTGGCTGGATTTGATTTGATGATTTAATCTTCTTTGATAAACAAGTTTTCATGCTAACCCTGGATTTGTTGTTAGATTTCCATAAATCAACTTGTTAAGTTGCCAGCCTTAATGGTGGAATTGTGGTGATTATTGCTAGATTAGATTTGGGGAATAGCTAGTAATTTAATCTAATTATTAGTAGCATGTTTTGGTATTTTCAATGAATAACTAGTAATTGAAGTATTAAATTAGATTTTTGTATTGATCTTATGTTGTGATGAATAACTAGTAATCATAAGCTTATGTTTGGTTTATCTATTGTTCTTAATTCTTTGTTGATTGCTTAAATTGGTGAATAACAAGTAGCTAATTTGGTAATTGATAAAAGATGTTTAATTAGGAATAACTAGTACTGATGTGATTTATAATTGATAATTGATAAGGATGAAGAAGAATAACTAGTATTCTGATTCCTTTCCAAAGACTTGTTTATTGCTTATTAATTAATATATATTGATTTATGATCCATGGTGTTTATAATTAATTTGTGCTTAAGTGGGGATAAGTGGGGAAGTATTTCTTTTATTTTATTGATTTCTATTTAATTGCTTTCGTGACACCTTTATTGTTTTCTTTATAATCTGTTGCTTTCAACATGTTTGTTTTCTTAGTTGTTTTGCTACAGTTAATTTAGATTGTTTCTTCTCTGTGGGATCGACCCTGACTTGCCCTATCTACCTGTTAGAGAGTGTTTGTTAGGTTTTTATTTTATGATTGTTTGACGACAACGATTATAATTTTGGCACTATTGTCGGGGAAGACAACAAAGTTGATTAACTGAATCAAGACAACCTCGAGCCATCAACCATCTTCTTAATCCCATCGCATAAACCCTTTTTTCTGTTCTTTTTCCGATTTCTTTAGCTAACCCTAATTTTCTTTTTCTTGTTTTTGATTTTTGCAATTTGGTCCTCTTGGAAACCTTATAGCAAGAATCCCTCTTTTCCTATTGTCAATTCTTGCGATTCAACCCCCCTAAACCCTAATCGTAATTTTCTTTTTCTTTCTTTTAATTTTCAATTTCTTTGCTTTTAATTTTGGTTTCTATTGTGCTTTGATTTTTCTTGTTTTGTATTTGTAGATTTTGATGCTGAATTGCTAAATTGATTTATGCAAACTAGATCAAAAAGCAGTGGCAATTTAGTGTATGAACCTGATATTGACAAATTGGAGAAACAATTGAAGTAAAAGCGAAATTCCGAAAGAGACAATGAAGAAGGAGAACCCTCAGTGACTAATTCTCAAAAGCATACACCTACCAGTTCACCTAAATCAGTTGCATCTACATCTTTTGCATCTGCTTTAAGGAATCTTTTTGACATGGATGACCAACAACAAATCCAAAAATTTCCAAATCTTAGGGAACTTGCAGCGCCGGACCTAGCCTTACAACCTTTGTGTATAACCTACACATATGTTAAAGCACCGTTCGAGTTCAAATCTGGTTTTATACATCTCTTGCCGAAGTTTCATGGATTACCTAGAGAGGATCCACATCACTATCTAAATGAATTTCACATGGCATGTTCTTCTATGAAACCACAAGGAGTTACTGATGAGCAAGTTAAGCTCAGAGCTTTCCCTTTTACTCTAGTTGATAGAGCAAAAGATTGGCTTTATTGTTTACCTGCTGGTTCAGTCACTACATGGCTGGATATGAAAAGACACTTTCTGGAGGAATATTTTCCTACAGACAAGGTTTCCAACATTAGGAAGGAAATCAGTGGAATCAGGCAAAATCCTGATGAGAGCTTATATGAATTCCGGGAAAGATTCAATAGACTTGTTGTTTCATGCCAAACCATGGCTGGATATGAAAAGACACTAAAAATTGTGCCAGAATTCCCCTTTAATTTTCAAAATCGCGCCACTTCCCCCCCTAACGTGACAGACGTTAATCACGTGATAGCACGTGACTAACGATACCGTTAAAATCAAACCAAAGTGGCGAGGTGGCTAACATTTGCCTACATGGTTTTTCCACCTCACCAAAAGTGGACCCGTCAAAGTCATTTTATTTTCTTTTCTTTTCCACAAACACATGTGATTCTCCCTCTCTCCTCCTCCAAAGATCAAAACCTCCTCTAAATAACAAATAAAACAACAACAATTGCAATTTATAACATAAAATCAAGAACAATTAAAATTTTTGCAGAGCAAATTCAGATTCAAAGAGACGGCAAAAAAAAGTTAGATTCAAAGAGCAAAACATGTCAATAACAAAACCAAACAAAATAAACTATTGAATCATATAGAAAAGGAAAACCCCATAAGAAATATAAACAATTGAATCATTTAAAATTAGAAACAAAAATTTAACATGAAAAAAGAGAACAGAGAAAAGAAAAAGGAAAATGAAGTTTTTTTAAAAAACTTTCAATACTTGAATTTGGGCTCAGTAAATCATGAACATGTCATCGTCGAAAAACTCACCTGCACTTGAAACCAAAACAAGCATAGAAAAGTGTCGAATGAATTTTTAAAACAAAACTTTTGAAAAATGGCCATAGTCATCATCATCCATAGCATTGTCTGTAGTGGCCAATTTGTTTTTGGCTTTTTTCCTTCTCTTATTCTGTGCATTCTTCATCTTTGTGTTAAGTATACCTTCCACTGCATATAGCTGCTCATTTTGTCTGCTTGTAGCAGATTTTGACTTGGCCTTTTCAGCATCTTCATCGGAAGCCATGGGCTCATCATTTGCATCTTCTGATTTATCTTCTTGGTTTTCATCACCTCGGGTTGTTGGTAAGGGTTGGGCTTTATCGGTTGGGATTTGAATCAATGAAAAAGGGGACTGTTATGGCGTAAACCGGGGCTGTTCGAGGCGGATTTATGGTTAGATTTGGGTTCAGTGGAAGGAGCAGTAGCAAGGGTTCCGACGACAGCGGTCCACGTCGGAAGGAGCGGTGATCGGGACTGGGTTGCTGGATTTTCAGTTGGTAAATTCTCTTGCTTGTCCTTGGTGTTCATAGTTTGTTCTTGAAAAATTAATTGGTTTTAGACTAAGAAAAAAATAAACAGAAGATAAAAATAAACAGAAGTTAAAAAAAGGTAAGAACTCCTTTTAATTAGGAGTTTTAATTTAATCTCCTCTTCCTTCCGTAATTTCCTTTTTAATTCTCTCTACTTCAATTTCCTTTTTTTAGTTTTTGTAGGCATATTCTGATTTTATTAGGCTTATTCTGATTTTCTGTTTTTTTTCTCCAGTTTTTTTTGGGCGGGATTTTTCCCACCGGGGCCACCTTAGCTGACGTGGAATATCCACGTCAGCCGAAAAATGCCACGTAGGTAGTTAACTTGGTCCCGGACGGAACCGTTAGTCACGTGACTGCACGTGACTAACGGTGTTGATGATAAAGGGGGGATTGGCGCAATTTTGAAAATTAAAGGGGGGCTTTGGCACAATTTTTAGTTCAGGGGGCAAATTGGCCTAAATTTGCAAAGTTCAGGGGGCAATTGGGCTATTTAGCCCTTTTTTTTCCCTTTCCCTATTCGTTTCTTTAAAATTACATAAGACATTTAGTGGCATTTTCCTTTTGAAACGCCACTATATGGGGGCGTTTTTGGCCATAAACGCTGGGATATAGCACAAATAAAAAATTTAATCTGCAATATTGGTAAAACGATGTCGTTTCAGGCCCTAAAATTATCGGTTTCAAAATTATCTAAGTGTTTTATTAAAATTTTGGCTTCTTTTTCCTTAGTTTTCCGGTTCCCTTTTTGATTCCCTTCTCTCGAATTCCTAACTAGTTCTGATTCCCCCCCCCCCCCCAAATCTCTGCATCTTCTTCGCTTCTCTCCCTCTTCTTCGCCATCCCCCTTTTCTCAGATCCCTTTCTCGCAAATCCCTAATTTACCAAAATCACACTCCAAGCCCATCTTAGCGTTTGAATTCGAAGTCTTCAGTGGCGGCGCAGATCGAAACAAACGTGATTGACCCGAATCGCGGCGTTTCACTTCATCTTCGAAGGTCTCGTTTCAGGTTAAGGTTTGAAGGTTTGTTTTGGTTTATAAGATTTACAACTAAAACTCAGAGCTAAAACTCAAATCGAAAAACTTTTGTTTTGGTTCATTTGATGAATGCTTTTCAAATTTGAGACGCTCCAAAGGTGAAAAAATAATATTTAAAATGATATATATTCAAAATTAATCAGTTCTCTCTGTAATTTGCCTAAAGTTCATTCTTTGTTTTCGATATAACGATGAGAAAACGCTATGCTTTATGAATATGAACTGCATGAAAGCAAATTCTACTGAACTGTTACTCAAAAGTGTTGATTTTGGCAACTCTCACTTATCGTTATGATTCTCAGACAGATTGGTTTTTACTTTGATTGTTGGCTTTGGGTAGATGGTTTTATAGATGATAGGAAGATGAATAAAATTACTTTCCTGAAAAGCTGTTTGGCTAAGTCATGCTAAATAAGGAAAATATATAGTAAAACCTTGTAGATCTACGAGAATCATTTGCACTTTTTGGCACCATTGCCGGACATGATGTGGACTGATTCTCTTACAAGTGTTTGTATTGTCACACTCTTTTAGTTGAATTCTAGGATCATAAATGTGACATACTTCCATTGTGCCATTTAAGTGTTCATTTTCTGCCTAGATTGTGCAATATACTTTAGTGCTTCTATTCATTTAATAACTACAAGTGGATAGGCCCGCACTGGCGCGTCGGGCGTTTATCAATCTACTTTTTTGAACAATTTTCTATTCGAATTAAATTGTTTGATACGTAGGAAATTTCGAAAGTACTATGATTTTAAATGTGTTGCATCTTTAAAAGGCTATACTATTAACATTGAGCATATGCCCTAAAGTTAGCAATAAATAGTAAATACAAGTAGGGCGGCCTGCGCTTGCGCTGCAGTCATCTTCTTATTAGGACTATATTTTTTTAGTTGTTTAAGTCGGTTAGAAAGAAGATATTGCATTAGTTGTAAGTTAATCAGTTAGGAGAAACTCATACATCGAAACAAATAATTCGCATATATAAAGCAAAATACATGACCTCTTTTTCATTCTAATAGTGCATTACCTAAATTCTACTCCATCTATAGGTAATTCATCAAAATAAAGCTAATATACTCCTCCATCTCTAGATAATTCATCAAAATAAAACTAATATTAATTGTTGCTTGAAATTTATGTTGATTATCTAAAAAAACATAGTATGCTGCGGTCATTTTTTAATCTTGATTGCAATTGTTAAATTAATGAACTCGGGTAAACACATTTACAGCATTAATCCTTTGGAATTTCGGCAGAGGAGTTCAACCGATAAATCCTAATATCCACACATAATCAATATGTAATTAAAACACACTTAATCATAAAAATAAAAATAGTAAATTATAAAAAAGGGCAGCAGGAAAAGTAAGGGAGGAAATTCATCGAGGGCCTTTTTAGTCACCCGAAAAGTGAGAAAAGACAAAAAAAAAGTCAAAAGGAAGCACCACATTAATCCTCAATTTGGCCTTTTAGGTAATTTCCATAGCAATTGTTAAATTAATGAACTCGGGTAGATACATTTATAGCACAAATCCTTTGGAATTCCGACAAAGGAGTTGAATCGGTAAATCCTAATATCCACACACAATTAATACATAATTAAAACACACTTAATCATAAATACAAAAATAGTAAATTACAAAAAAGGGCAGGAGGAAAAGTAAGGGAGGAAATTTAGCAAGGGCCTTTTTAGTCACCCGAAAAGTGAGAAAAGACCAAAAAAAGCCAAAAGGAGGCACCGCATTAATCCTCAATTTGGCCTTTAAGTAATTTCCATAGCCACTAAAAATAATATATAGTATATATTAGTTTGTACATGGACAGGTGCAATAGCTTCAATTTTATTTCCTCCTCTAAAGTGTGTAGCACTTAAACAAAAACCAAGTTTACTCTCTTCTTCATATGGACATGAAAGGCCTGAAGAGATGTTACAATTCTAGATAATTAAGGGGGATAGGATTTATTATAACATTTATGTGAAAGGAAAGGATAATTACAAAAAAGGGCTCAAGGGCAAGAACTGGCTATAAACTAACCTAGGGTCTTCTTAGTAATTTGGCAAGTGAGAAAAGACAGAAAATGACAAAAAAAAGTTCAAATGGAGCCTCCTCATCGATTCTCAAAAGGGGTATTTGGTAAATTCCCTGGGTCTTTCAAATACTATTTAGTATATATATCTGCAGGTTGATATCCCCTCTTGTTTTGTTGCTTTGAGGTTCGTTCAAAGTAAAATAGGAATCTTTTTGGACATACTAATCAAGTTGATGAAAGTATTGTTGTAAATTCAATTATCTTTCATCTCTGAATGCAGTTGGGTAAGATTTTTTCCGAGGGAAAAGCTAGGAAGGTAGTTGGTTGCTGTTGCGTAGTTGTGAAGGTATGAGCACATATATTCTGGATAATTTGCTTTATTTCAGAGAGCTTTTCTGTTTTCCTGGGCCTAATTTATAATTGGACATGTTGCAATATGCCATTATATATTCTGAGTTGCTAATGCAAAAATATATCACATCATAGAACTTTACATGTAATTGATCTGTTCTTTATGATACTAGTAATTCCATATTGTAGTAATTTCTATTATTGGCTACTATTAACTTATAATAGGGTTTTTAATCTTTGCCTACATTGTTAGATTGTAAGACAATGTTTTCCTGAGCAGAATACCCTTGTAAACTTTGATCCCAAGCTGAATATATCATAATCCCTTTCTGCGTGTACATATGAACTATGTTTAGCTGATAGATACTATTAGGCTCTGTTAATTCTGTTACTGAATGTCAATAAAGAAACTGTCCTCAAACAGATTTATCGCTTCCCCTTCTCCAATGGTTCTGTGTGGTAGGCACCAATTTACCTTAGTTCTAACGATCATGTTGTAATTTTGCAGCTGTGAAGGTGCCCATTACAATACTTTTCTGCCGAGATAGATAATTTGTCTCCCCCAAAACTTGTGAAACAGTTTGATGAGATCTTAAGTGTTAAACCTGAGGTAAGAATGCCAATTCATGGTTTCTGATTAGTCATAAGTTGTCATCTCAACAAATTATAAGCTGTTGTGTCTTCTAATTATAGAATAAACCACAGAATTGAGTAAAATTGTTACTTATGACTGGTAAATCATGATTATTGTTTTTGTTAAGCTAAATTTGGTGTTGTTGTTGTGTTTTGGTATGTTTTTGACATGCTGCATTATTTTGATGTTAGTATAAATTTCTTTTTAAGGTTAGAGACTTTTATTTGTATGCCATGGAGTTTAAAACAACATTATTTGAACACCTTTGTCTTTGTGATTTGGTTTTAGGGTAAATTAAAAGTGTTATGAATAAGAGTTGGTTGGACAAGAATAGGTGTAGTAATGCTTATCAGGCTGGGTTACAACAGTTCCTTAATGTTGCTTTTGAAAAAACAAGTCGTGATAATGAGATATTATGCCCATGTTGTAAGTGTGCAAACGAGTTGTGGCGTGTCAGAGCCGTTGTAGAAGAGCATTTAGTTGTTTTCGGGTTTGTAAAAGGGTATAATAACTTCTGTTGGCATGGTGATGATTTGCCTCAATCAACTTCAAGTATGCCCACATGTAGAGGTAGTTCAATGGAGACAGTAGGAGGAGACATCTTACGAGATGACGTAGAGGGATTGTTGCATGATGCATTGAATATGCATGACTGACAATCTTTCCATGAATCTGAAGTTGAGAGTAATGAAAATTTCGGCGATGGTGTTGAAGATATAAGGGACAGAGAACCTACTGCAGAGGCATCAAACTTCTATGAGTTACTTGAAAGTATGAATGACCCTCTTTACCCGGATCCCCAATATTCAAAGTTATCCTTTTCAATAAAGTTTTTGCACTTGAAATGCTTATCTGGTAGGTAAAAGTACCCGGGAGGTCCCTGTACTATACGAAATGTTGATTTTGGTCCTTGTACTTTTTTTTTCTACAAATTCGTCCCTCTACTATCAGAACCTATCACCCGAGGTCCCTCACGTTAGTGTGCCGTGACAGACCCGTCAAATATGCTGATGTGGCACTAACACCGTCTTTTTTGCTGACGTGGCAGGTGACACGTGGAATAAAAATTAAATATTTTTTAATATATTTATTTTATTGAAATTTATTTTGGTAAAAGTACCCGGGAGGTCCCTGTACTATACGAAATGTTGATTTTGGTCCCTGTACTTTTTTTTCCTACAAATTTGTCCCTCTACTATCAGAACCTATCACCCGAGGTCCCTCACGTTAGCATGCCGTGACAGACCCGTCAAATATGTTGACGTGGCACTAACACCGTCTTTTTTGCTGACGTGGCAGGTGACACGTGGAATAAAAATTAAATATTTTTTGAATATATTTTATTTTATTGAAATTTATTTTGGTAAAAGTACCCGGGAGATCCCTGTCTAACTTTTATTTTATTTTCTCACTTGCAAGGATGATTGGCGGACCCTATCTAACTTTTGTGACTTTAACAGCTAATAATCCATTGCTTATCAAGGTATTACTACTATAATTAATTAATTACTTGTAATTATAACCTTGCTTTAATTCCATGCAAATTCAACCAGTGAACTGCCTGTTGTTTCAGGCAATGGCCGTTGGACTGCAGTTGGTCAGTGCTTTTGGTTTTACAAGATTGCAAGGATGCTTTCTGTCTTTTTTAAAAAAAATTTGAAGAAATTTTTTCCCTTATGGGTTTTGGAGTTAGAACATTCAAAATGTTCTTCCTTGATTCATGAAAAAGATGGGTGTTTGATCTTTTATTGAGGAGAGAGAAATAGTTTTGGTGTTTGTGGAAAAAAAAATTCAGATTTCTTTTTTTTAAAATATTTTTTTTAAAAATAAAATTTTCAATAAAATAAAAATATATTAAAAAAAATATTTAATTTTTATTCCACGTGTCACCTGCCACGTCAGCAAAAAAGACGGTGTTAGTGCCACGTCAGCATATTTGACGAGTCTGTCATGGCATGCTAACGTGAGGGACCTCGGGTGATAGGTTCTGATAGTAGAGGGACGAATTTGTAGAAAAAAAACAGTCAGGGACCAATATCAACATTTTATATAGTACAGGGACCTCCCGGGTACTTTTACCAAAATAATTTCAATAAAATAAAATATATTAAAAAAATATTTAATTTTTATTCCACGTGTCACCTGCCACGTCAGCAAAAAAGACGGTGTTAGTGCCACGTCAGCATATTTGATGGGTCTGTCACGGCACACTAACGTGAGGGACCTCAGGTGATAGGTTCTGATAGTATAGGGACGAATTTGTAAGAAAAAAAAAAGTATAGGGACCAAAATCAACATTTCGTATAGTACAGGGACCTCCCGGGTACTTTTACCTTATTTGGTATGATGGGAAAAGCGTTAGACTTGGTTTTAGAGTTATTGCGAGAAGTGTTTCCGTTTGCAGCAATCCCCCCTTCTCTCTATGAGTTAAAGAAGATAGTTAGGGATTTGGGGTTTTCGTATGACAAAATCCATAGTTGTCCCCAAGATTGTATGTTGTATTGGGGTGATAGGGTAGATCAAGAGTCTTGCTATGTCTGTGGGATTTCCCGATGGGTACAACCCACCTCTGGTGACGTGTTGAATGAGGACAATGGGGAAGGACGTGTGAAATTGAGGCCTACAAAGATTTTGAGATATTTTCCATTAATACCAAAGCTTCAGAGGCTTTTCATGTCCTCTAAGACTTCGAAGTCTATGACGTGGCATGCCGATGGGCGAACCAATGATGGGAAGTTGAGGCATCCGGCGGATTCATTAGCGTGGAAGGATTTTGATGCTAGGTATCCGGATTTCGCTTCGGAAAATAGAAATGTTCACCTTGGACTTGCGGCCGATAGGTTTAGTCCGTTTAAGACAATGAGTACTACTCATAGTACATGGTCAGTCGTCCTAATTCCTTACAATCAAGCACCCTGGATCTGGATGAAGCAATCTTCTTTCATCATTTCTATATAATTCCAAGGGAGAAAGCTTCGGGGATGACATTGATGTGTATTTGCAACCTCTCATTGAAGAGTTGAAGCAATTATGGCTAAGCGTCATTACTTATGATGCAGAACGAAAAGAGAATTTTAACCTTCGTGTTGCATTATTGTGGACTATCAATGATTTCTCTGCTTATGCTAAATTATCCGGATTGAGTACTAGAGGTCGTTTTGCTTGTCCCTGTTGCGCGGCCAAAACATGCTCCACTTGTTTGAAGAATGGTAAGAAGTTTTCTTATATGAGACATCAGATGTGGTTGAAAGCAGACCATCCCTTTAGATCGCAAAAGCGTGCTTTTGACAACACGGTGGAGTTACGGGAAGCACCTTCAGTTACCTTTGGTTCCGATATTTTAGAGATGTTGAACGGTGTTGAATTTTCTTATGGCAAGGGGAAAAAGAAAGCTCTGAAAAGAAGAAGGAATGTGGAAGATGGTGACTTGGAAGATGATAATGGAGATGGGCCAAATGAGGCAAATTTGTGGAAGAAGAGGAGTATTTTCTTTGACTTGATTTATTGGGAACACAATCTATTACGTCAACCTTGACGTTATGCATATAGAGAAGAATGTATGTGATAACATCCTCTGCACCATTCTTAGTTTGGATGGGAAATCAAAAGACAATCTCAATAGTCATCTTGACTTAGTTGAGATGGGAATCCGACCTGATCTTCATCCTCAATTGGATCAGAATGGAAAGACAAGCATTCCTTCAGCATGTTATACAATGTCTAAGAAGGAGAAGGAGGTCTTCTGTCAAGTTTTGAAGAACATCAAGGTTCCGGATGGGTATGCGTCAAATATATCAAGATGTGTGAATGTCAGTGAGCGGAAAGTGTACAATTTGAAGTCGCATGATTGTCACATCTTATTGCATGACTTACTTTCCGATGGCCTTGCAGTCGTCATTGCCGAAGAGAGTCACATCAGCCCTAATTGAGCTTTGTAACATATTCAAAGCTCTTTGTGCTAAGGTTCTAAAGTTAGATGAGCTCGACCAACTCCAAGATCGCGCCGCATTAGCTTTATGCAATTTAGAGAAGATTTTTCCTCCTAGTTTTTTCACGATAATGGTGCATTTGGTTATTCACTTGCCATTACAAGCAAAACTTAGGGGACCAGTTTCTCCTAGGTGGATGTATCCAGTCGAAAGGTAATCTATTTCAATATTAAAACCAATGTACTATTTCCCATATCCATATAATACCAAAGATTTAACTTTTACTATTTTCTTAGGTTCTTGAGTAAGTTGGGGTCTTATGTACTAAACAAACGGTTTCCGGAATGGACCATTGCCGAAGGTTACTTGGCAGAGGAATGTATGACATTCTGTTCTAGATATCTAGATGGGATCGAAACTCGATTTAATAGACCATCAAGAAATCTTGGTTTTCCAGAAAATGATAGTGGTGTTCCTTATTTATTCAAAAGTGGTGGTGAAAATCTTGGTGGGATTGAGTATCTCCATTTAGATCAAAAATCATGTACCCAAGCTCATCGATACGTGCTTTTCCATCATGCGGTTGAGCCATTTAGAAGGTACTAAAAACAATTTATAGTTGAAAACTTTGAACATATTTCATCTTAGTATTAATTAGGCTTTTTTTTTGTTTTTTAGAGAGTACAAAAGATCCTTGGTCATGAATTCTCGTTCTCGACGACCTAACCAACATGATGTTGACAAGTTATTCACAGAAACGTTTCCTGATTTGTTAAGGGAGAAGGTAAGTGATACAAGTAATAATATAAGTCTATATGGAGATCATCTTAAGATTTTTATAATTACTCATGATGGAGATGATCTTCAGGTTTCATGTGGGCTTCAAGTATCTGAAGATGTTGCTATTCTTTCTCGAGGTCCAAACAAGTTAGTGAAAAGATACAAGGCATATTAAATCAATGGATATCGATTTAAAGTCCAACAATTTGAGAGATTTCGAGGGCTAAATTCCGGAGTTGTTGTCACCTCTACAACTACAAGTTATGCTAGTTCTAGAGATTTGAACCCTGTGGAAGGATACCTTGACTATTATGGAGTGTTTAATGATATTATTGAATTAGATTATTTTGCCAACTATAGGGTTGTCATGTTTCGATGTCAATGGGCTGATGTCAATAGTTCTAGAAGTCTTAGGAGAGATGAATATGGTTTTACTCTAGTTAATTTTGATCGGCTGATTCATACTGGTGAGCATCTTGTTGATGACTCTTATGTATTCTCCTCTCAAGTAAAGCAAGTTTTCTACTCAAGAGATCCCATCGAAGGAAGTCGGCACGTTGTTGTTCATAATACACCTAGAGATAATTTCGACATGGGTGGGGATAATTCCAATGAGGTTGAACCACCAACGGAGTTTTTTCCATCCAATATAATGCTGGACGAATTTGATATCCAATGGGTTCGAGATGATGTTGACTTAGATGAATAATGCCTTATGCTTTGTTTCTTTTGATGCTTGTGTGCAATGATGCTGCAAACTGAAAAAATGGTGAATTTTTTTTTTTATGTTACAAATGGTTAATCAAAATTGTTGTTTTATATGTCAAGACTTATTTGTTGTTTTATGATGTTGCAGAACACTTAATTAGCTTTTTTTTTACTTGGTTGGGATACGTAGCTGTCAAGAAAAGAGAAGAAGATCAGGCTGATAAGGCTCTGAATTGAATAATGAGTAATCCTTTGAATTGTGTAAATTGTAATTGCTACTCTTTATTATTGCCTAATAATTCTAAAAGATTAATCCTTTCAATTTAAACTTTTGTTCAGCAATTATGAAGCGAAAAGCAATAAGGGAAGCAAATGCTGCAAAAATAAGCAACTCCAAGCGAGCGATTCAGCAAAGCTGTAGAAAACAGCCGCCTACCTCAGAGAACAGCCGCCTACCCCTAGAGAACAGCCGCCTCCTCCACCTGAGCGTCGAAATGAGGCAGCTGGACCCTCTTGTACGGGGTCACAGTAGGTTAAAAGAGGTCAAATTGCTGCAGCCAATTTTGTACCCAATGTCTCGGGCAATTCTGTTCCTCCCGGTCCAACTGCAAGGGACGCAGCAGGTGCCTCTGTTATGGGACCCTGGAATCCCACTCCGACCCCAAGTGCTGCAGCAAATGTTTCTGTTCCACATGGCCCTTGTGCGAGTAATGGAGCCGGAGAATCTGCTTCTGATTCCAATGGTTCTGAGGAGATCAATGGTGATTCTTTGACCACTGTGTGGAGTATATCTCTAAACTTAATCGTGTTATTCATCTATTTAAATATGTTTTTTTCTTTAAAAAAAATTAACTATCACATTTTAATAATAGTTGATGACAATGGACAAAGGAGACAAGCTAAAACAAGTCTGAATAGGTTGTGGAAGGCAATTCCTCCATGTAGAGTGATTGTGTCTGGCAATGAAATTGGCCAACCTATTGGAAATGAAGCTAAACTACTTGGCGGATTTATAGTGAAGCTGTCTCGGCAACAGTCCCTTCTTCCAATCAATCCAGATTCATGGAAAAAGTATTTAATGGGAAAAAAGATAGCTGCCATCAAGTATATTGAGGTTTGTAACTGATTTTTAGGCTTAACAAATAGGGAATATGATTCTTGTTAATTATATAAGTAAATAACTAATGGGTGTTCAAGACCAGATTTCGTCTATTAATTATTTCAGAAATTTCGTCTACTAATTATATAAGTATATTTCTGTTTTCAGACCAGATTTCGTCTTGACATACCACATTCATGGGTGTTCAAGAATATGGGGAAAAAGTGGAGGGACTTTAAGCATGATTTGAAAAAATTATGCTTTAATAGAGATGATGGATGGTATGTCACTGTCTCCTTGCGACCTCTTGATATAGACATTGATGCTTATGATGAGATGGCCAGATTTTGGTACTCAACAAAGGGAGAGGTATATTAATTGAAAATTGTTTTTTTTTAAATATCTGGTTGGTACATTAACATGTTGACATTTTCTTTTATAGTAAAAGGAGAAAATAGAAATAGAGAGCCGAAAACAGCAAAAGTTTTCTCACTGTGCAGGCTCAAAAAGCTTTGCAAGAGTAAGGGAGGAAATGGTAAGTAATTTGGACTAACTACTTTTCTGCTAATTGTGTTACATAATTCTGTAATTTGGACTAACTAATTTGAAATTGTGTTACATAATTCTATTATCTACCATCATTAATTTGACTAACTATTTTTTTGCTGTTACGTGCAAATTTGGTATGGATTTGGTTATAGATCAACAAAAATGAACCCGCTGGAGTAGTTGCAATGTACAAAAAGACACATACAAGGAAAAATGGATAATTCCTTAATGATGAGAGCCAAGCTGTAATAGTGAGTCAAAACAGTTGCATTCTATAATTTTGGTCATGCCATGTCTTGTATTTCTCCTGCCATGTAGACATGTGTTAATTAATGATTGTCATCATAAGAAAGGGCAACGGAGTTGCAAGCAACCGCAGCGGCTGGGGATACAAAAAATTTGACCCCAAATGAACTTGAACACAAAATTATGGCTGAGGTGCTAGAACCCGAAAGAAATGGCAGAGTCAGATGTTTGGGATTCGGAGCTACACCAACTAATGTGTTTGGAGAGCGTGCTGGCCGTTTCACTTCAAGGGGTTCTTCATCATCATCTTCATTATAGATTGAACAACTCAGAACCGAAATGGAGGTTTGAATTTTTAACTTTATAACATGCAGTGAAATGAACATCTCTCTGTGAAAGAAATATTGATTTTAGTTGTTTCAATTTAAACTTTTTGTCAAACAACAGTTTTGTGCATTGTTGTAGCATTGAGAAATTCTAGGAATTATGATTGTTGTGTAGTTGGCTTTGTTGGTGTTTATTTGGGTTTTGATATGATAGGACTGAAAATGAAGCCGAATTATTAGCTTTTTTGTGCATGTGAAACTTGATGAAAATGTGCATTTGGGGTGCTTGAGTTTAACAGTTGAGTTTAAGTGTTTGGTCTAAAAAGATATGAGTTTAATTAGTGGTTGTTTGATTGCAATGTCCTGCTTTTTTGGTGAAGACTTTGGTCTTAAAAGTGTTGTAAGTAATTTACTTGTTCATGCAAAGTGTTTAGGGTCTGATGATACTTCCTCATTTATGTTGCATGGTCAGCAAAGGGAATTACAACGGCAACAAGAGCTTGCCAAACTTCAAAAAGAAAGACAAGCGGAGATTGCTCGATTTCAGGAGCTGGAACAACAAAATGCTGTAATGTCCGCCCAACTAAGTAAGCTAATGAAATTTGTTGCCAGGGGCGGAACTAGAAAATTTTTCTTGGGGGGCCAAGATAGTTGGGTAAAATAATGAATATTATAGCGTAAAATAAAGAAAATTTGATACCATTAATTCATTGTTTACATAAACATATACTAGTGCTTATATAACTCATGAAAGATAAATTATTTGGAGAAGCTAAAAAGAAAAAAGAATTATTTTAAGGAGTCAAAAAGAAAAAAGTTCAACGAAATGATAATTTTTACATTAAAAAAGATTAAATGTTGAATGGTAAAAGAGAAAGAAATTTTAATTATTGATTAAATTAAAAAAGAAAGATACAAAATTTATTAATATTTTCCATTTAATATTACAAGATTTCTTTAAAAGAATCAATTTATAAATTTTTAAGGGGCCAAATTAGAAACTTTCCAATTTTTTTAGTTGAAATGCATATATATGAAAGAATTCTTGGCAATTTGGGGGGCCAAATTATAAATTTTCCAATTTTTTCATTTGAAGTGCATATATACATATATGAAAGAATTCTTGGCAGTTTGGGGGGCCATGGCCCCTGTTGCCCCCCCTGCAATTCTGCTACTGTTTGTTGCTGAAAAATTCCCAGGTGAAGAACTCGGACAACCTAACAATTCCCCACAGGTGTTCACACTTTCATGGGCATAATTGGTGAAATATAATTTATGCCCTAATTACACTACCTTTCCTATTTTTCTAATTGGTGTTATAACTTCAATATTTTTTAGTACGGCACTCAAAATGGTAGTGGCAGTGATGATGGCGGTGGCGATGCCGATGCCCATAACCTTTTTGTTAATAATACTTCGATTTCCAGTGCACAATCACATTGTGGTAAACAAGTTGATACATTTTGATTCTTTTAATTCCTTTATTCTTTTATGTGGTTCATGTAACAACAACAATGATATTTAGGTGTTGTAATATCAAACTTTTTATTAGATGTTGCACAATGTAAATCTGTATGAATGCTTCAAGAACAAATCCTTTTCGATGTAATAAATTTTGTTTTAAATCATTGAGGTCTTCATTCAATTTGGTTTATGCAGCAATATATTTGTCTCATTTAAATGATAAGAAGTCTTTCAAACGCAGAAAAATAGTGCCATTTAAACAAAATAATGCCGTAAATTAGAAAATTTCAAGAACCAATGTATAACAAAATCGGGGCGTTTTATGAACAAAACACCACTAAACGCTTCAAACAACTTTCAAATTTTTTGAAAATAACAACTATTTAATGGCGTTTCGGACAAGGAAACGCCACCATTTAGTGGCATTTCACAAGTATAACGCCACCATTTAGTGGCACCTCCACGCACCAACACTAGTAGCCCAAGCCACAACTCTCGAAACCGTGACAACCCGTTTTTGGTCAAGCCTCCGCCGGCCAAGATCGAAAGATATGGTGGTTGACACGATGGAAGATAAGGTGGTGTTAGAAGACCCCGCAGTGAGGCTTTGCTTGGATCTGTTTCTTGGCATGCCTAATAACCATTTTTCAACTTCAACAAATGATAGAAATCTGGGTGTTTCACAAGCGCTTCCAAAGTCCCCATTCTTTGGAGAAGAAAAAATATTCTCTCAAATCTGATTCCAATCTTTTTGGTTGGCTGCTAACTATGTTTCAATTTTATTCTCTTTTAATAAATTATTTTGCCTTAAAAAATCTGATTATAATAAAAAAAATTCGGTAATTGAAATTGAAACACACCCACCCATGCAAATATTTAAAGAGAGAATGAGAAGTCGTTGGGATTTTCAAGCTATGTTTAAAATGGATTTCCTAATCTGCACTTTAGAAAAAATTGATGCTCGGATTTGTTCTCTCGTGGAATCCATGTATTAGCAAACATGCAAAATCAAATTATAGTAAAATGAATGTGGCGTTTTAAAGTTGGGTTTTCTTTTTCAAAGTAATAAATCGTGGTAGAGTTTCAAACCGAGTTCGCGAGTCGAAAATGACTTGAATGGCTATCTGACAAAACATGGAAGGAATGCCCACTACAAGTCTACAACCATGGGCTTTGGCAGAATCATGCTAAAATTTGGAATAAATTTTGAAATGTGATCAGATTTCGGTGAAAATAAAGGTAGATGGAGATTGAGATGTCGAGGAGCGAACCTTCGGTATGGCGTCTGACGGTTGCTGATGCTTGCCTGTTTTTGACAATCCTGTTTTTGAGCTTTTTTTTTAAGTTTTTATTTGGTTTTTTAATATTTTGAAAATAATTAAATAATTCTGAAAAAATATAGTGGATTACTAAACACCGCCCCCTTTTACTAGCCACCGCCCCCCTTGGACTATTTTGCCCTTTGCTATATTTTCCATCAAACTTCAAACTTTTCAATTCTCTCAAATTCTCTCAACTTTTAAACTTTCAAAACTCAATCATTCAAAATCATTCAAGTAAAACAACATCAAAACTCATTAACAAAGATTTTGGATTGAAAGTATGTTTTTTTTGAAAAAAAAAGTAAAAAACAAATATCTATTTATCATTAATCAAATAATAAAGTCCTCTTGCTAATATTGATATATCCATACCCATTTAAACTAAATGAATTGTCCAATACTTATTAAAGGACAAAAGAAAATTAAAGGAAAATCTAAAAAAAAAACACCTTTAAAGAAGAAGAAAAAAAAACATGAAAGAGGCGGGTCGCGACCCGATCGC